>JAYJMB010037797.1:0-80075 GCA_036873735.1 Pouteria campechiana | reverse complement strand
AAAAAAAGTGATTTTTAAATGAGAGGCCAAACACTAAACAGCTTTTTACTAACAACACTTTTTGTAAAAGCTCTACTTCTAAAAGCACTTTTCTCAACAGCTTAAATTTCACAGCCAGGCCAAACAGGCCCTTATTATCCCTAACGAAAACAAACATGCCCAGAGTCAACCAAATGGAATATTTCATATCCCCATCCATACATTCATCAATAGAAGAAGGGGCACATACTTACGTTAAGCCTTTAGCTCCAAACTATGTTCCTCAACCTCTATACCTTTTCAACCTTCTAAGGTCATCCTATACATGGCAAAATCCCATTCATTTACAACCATAACTCAAATTGATTTATTACTAATCACATATACTTTCTAATTGCATAATTGTATAGTTATCGGTATACAATCACAAGCCAATATATTCAATGTCTAATTAACCTTTTTAACATGCCAATTAAACTCTAAGTATATACCAAGTGACTAATCATTCCATCCCTTATATAAGGGTCTTAGGGTCATAATCAAATTCAATTTATATCTCATTGGGACCTTTTTATCAAATGGTTAATAGGAAAAATGTAAATCATTACATCTCAAAATGAATTCTCAAGGAATTCCATTTCTAACCATATGCTATCATCATATAGCATAACCAACATGTAATTAGTTTCAATAACAATCTTATTAGATGTCTAACCCAATCAATTTGTGGCTCACATGGCCCAAACACAAAAACCCTCTTTAACCCTTACTTAGGGCATTGCCCAAAATTAATTTCCGTTGGTCCAAATCATCCCAAACAAGTCCTAAAACACCATAATTCATATATTAATCATTTTTCCCATGTTTATTACAACCAAATATATCATTTTCCTAATTTTTCAATGACTCACAAATTTCTCGAAACCCTAGCTATGTCTAATCATCAATCCTCATGTCCAATTAAGTTCCAAACCATTATTAAGCTTGGATATATCATTTTCCCCATAATTTCTACATTAGATCCATCATTTTTCTCCAAAATTCTCAAATTTTCAAAACCCTCACTTGATAAAATTAGAAATAAGGAGGAAAAAACTAACTTACCAAGCAATCCACACATGGCTTTCTCTCGTGGACATAAATCCAAGCCCAAAACTCCAGTTGGCACCATCCATTTGAAGAAAACTTGATTTTTCTCCCTTTTCATAGTTCAAATCACCAAAAGTTGGGTTTAAATAAAAGATCATATGATTTAATTGCTAGGTAAAATGATTTCCTAGCTAAAAAGGCAAGAACTAAGGCTAAACAGGGTTAGGCCATGAAAGGGCAAGAAACAAAACAAAATGGGAGAAAATGGAATAGAATGAATGGTGAAAAGTTAGTTCTCCCCTTTTATAACTGCAAACCAAAGATGCTAGCACCAGATTGGGTGCCGCTGATGCCACCACGCTACCCAAATGCCCATTTTGCATCACAATCCAGTGCCAACCTGCTGCCTGCTAGGAGATGTTTTTGTACTTCATCCATAACTTTCTCATACCATATCCACATTGAGTGATTATTATTGCATTGGAAACATAATTGCAAGATCTACAACTTTTATGTTTATTAGTTTTTCTAGTTCAGTCTCCAACTATGAGTAATTTGGCCAAAATTACACCTTATGTTTCAACCCAATTTATAGCTCTAGAGACAACTGTAGTATTTTAGCTATAACTTATTTGTATGATATCCAATCTATATTATTTTTGATTCATTGTAAATATAATCACAAGAGCTATAATTTTATTTTAATAAAGTTTCCAAAATCATCCATCATATATGTCAAAATTTGTGTACAAGTGATGCCTAGAGCATTTCCACTTTATTTCCTCATACACTATGCTTAAATTATACTTTATCTTCAAAATTTTCTTCTCATGCACTTAAGTACTAAGCTTAATAACCTTAAAATTTTCAAATTATTTCATATTTATCATGTTCTTAGCAATATTTTCCAACACTTCCTTATTTCAACACCTCGGGCCTTACATCTACCTACTTTGATACCATTTGTAACGCCATGCACCCCCGCCCTGTGCGTTTTAGCCATTCTATAGATTATTGGGGCTTAGGTGGGACACTACTATTCCCTTATTCTTCAATAATTTCTCATTTCTAAGGGGGTATTCTTCCCAAATTTTGTTGGAGTCTACTCTGATTTATAGACATCTATACCTTTTATACAATCATCATATAATTTTCTAATATCCGTATCAACAATTTTTAATATATACCATAATTATAAAATAATTAACCCCAAACCAATATCCATATCTATTTGCCCAAGATCAAGATTGATCATGATGGCATTAGATTCTAAGGGGAATCATATATCACCATTCACAATCTTATATCTAAGACATTATTCTGTAAACTTAACTAGATTTCATACCATTTGGTGATAAATTCTTTACTATGATATGCCATTACATTTTAATATATATTATTTGAATCCTTTAAGTACAAACACACAAATACATAATGAAATTTACAATTACCAATCATTATACCATAGTGATAGTCTTCAATCTTCCTCAATAATCCCAACTCATAGTTGGGAGTCTTTACCCAGCCTATCAGCTAAAAATTAAAATAAAGAAGGCATGAGTTCGATAAACTCAATATGTAAGCAAGTAATGAATTAATAATAATAATCCAAAGTCAATAACCTAACATTTTCCATCCAGAACATGCATAATCATGCTTCAGATTCCAGTATATAAACATTTCATATCCATCATTTTCATCCAAAAGCACTATCAACAAAACCCTAACTATCATGAATCAACATGTTTTATGCTCAATCATTGCAAAGCATGTTCCAATTATCTAATTAAGTCTTTTCCTCATGAAAGCATCATAATTTCATATTAAATTTTCCCCAAAATTCATTATTTACAAAACCTTAATCATGCTAAATCATCAATTTGAACAGGAAAAAGTGACTTACTAGATCATTCGTATGTGGCTTTCACTATTCATCATGATTTCAGCTTCACTTATCAAAGAACCCACCATGGGTTGCAGCAAAACATGATTTTCCTCTCTTCCACACTCCAAAGAGTTGGGAATTGAGTTTTGGAAGCATAAAGGAGATATGGAATGCCTAATCTAAGATTTCACATGGAGAAATCACACTAATTGGACCTAAAGACTTGAGAATGGGCATGAGAAGAAGGAAAACGGAATGAAGAAGAAGAATAGAACAGGATGGCTAAGAAAAATTGGGCCATCGTTTTATAGCCACCGCCTGATGCCATGGTGTCCATTTGGGCATCACATGCCCCAGCCCCTCTCTCTTGATCAGATGCCACCACGCCCAATCCCAAGTCGCATCATCCTGCCTACTGCCCCTTTTTCTTCATTGTTTCTTCTCTTTTTCACTTTACTTCTTCTCCATTCTTTTTATTTCTTTTTTTGCTTCATTTTCTATTATTTTCTCATATTATTTACCATCAAAATACACAACAATATCATTCAAATGAATCAAATTAATTTTGCTAGATCTCCACATTCTTAAGATTTAACATAAATCTTTGTACTGTTAAAATAAAAAATCAATTACTCATTGTCCTAAAGTAATAATTTGATGAAAAGTTTCAAAATTTATCCACCTTTTAACACCCTAAGGCAAATCATAATGTACTCAAATACACAATTACGCAAAAATTAACATCTTGGGTGTTACAAGCTCTGAGATACACATACAATGACAAGATCAGGTTTTAACTTTTGGTATCCATTTGAGAATGGGTCCAAGAGGATTAGTAGTAGCAAATTTTGGTACCTAATGCTTTTTCGATACCACTAATCTGATATTAGGAGACTGAATAGCATTTACAATTTTTGCTACAGCTTTACGAACCCAAACCATGGTTTATTTAGTCCTTTGTTTTCTTCCAAAATTATAATTATGTTTCTTTTGTTGTTGACCACCATTTTTATTAGGTTTCATTCTCAACAAGGTGTAGGCCAAGGTCTTTCTCAGGGCATTATTCCCTATCTTTACTTGCGCAAGTTCACTGATGGTAGATAGTTTACTCTTGAGCAAATTATTTTCATTTTTCAATGTGGAGCATTCATGGATCATTTTAAATAGCTCCTTTTTCTCCTTATAGTTGGCTTTTAATGCTTTGAAATCAACATATAGACTTTTTAATTCATTTAGAAAATTATGAGATTCAGGTTCAAAAGTTACTTCATCTTCACGGATGGCCATGAAGTTGATTTTGGTGTGGTGGTCTTCTTAATCTCCTCGTCTTAGTGAAAGCTTGCCAAATTGGGCTTCATGTTCATTCTCATTAGCACTGGCACTTTCATGTAACATGCTTTCTAATACTTCCCATTGCGGCAAGTGTATTCTTTTTTCAATATTCTTTTTCTTTTGAAATTTCTTGTTAATGCAATTGTTACATCTTTCTTTTCTAGATATGAGTTGTACTTTTTATTTTAGTGCTCCCCTTGCCTCTTATCTGGTTGTTGGCAGTCGAATCTCATATAGCTAGACTTCCCAAAGTTGTAACAGGTGGGGACTTGTTTTCTCTTATCCTTGCTTCTAAAATTTCTGGAATTGCATCCAGTTTTCTTCTTGAATATGGCCTTGAATCTCCTGCTCAACATTGCAATGTCATTATCTTCTTCAATTCCATTTTTGGAAGTTTCATTTGGGATTCATTGTCTGACTTTCCTCTTGGAGTGATGGTCTTCTTTCCCTTTGGATCTTCAGGAACCTTTTGCTTCATCATTACCTCATGGGTCATGAGAGAACACATAAACTCTTCTAGGGTTATTTTTCCCAAGTCTTTTGCTTCCTAGATTTCTGTAACCTTTGCCATCCATTATCTTGAAAAAGATCTTAGGATCTTCTTCACCATCTTTGGCTCTTTATATTTTTCTCCTAAGTTCTTTAGTCTATTAGTGATCTTTTGAAACCTCCCAAACATCTCTAAAATGGTTTCTAGTTCATTGATCTTGAAGGACTCATACTCCTACGATAACAAATTGATTTTGGTCTCTTTGACCTAATAAAGTACCTTCATGTGTGACTTGTAGTTTGTCCCAAATCTCTTTCCCAGAGTTGCATGGGGATATTTTTTCAAACTCGATTGGCAATAATTCGTAGTAGAGGTCGTTTTTTACTTTGGAATCTCTTTCTACTAATACAATGTCCTCTTCCATGTACTTATCTTTTGAGTTGAGGATAGCTTTTCCATCTTTGATAATTTGCCATAGTTTGTTATCAGAGGCTATCTGAAAGTTCTGGATTTTAAGCTCTCCAACAAACTTTACAACTATTGATTTCCAAGCTCATCAACAAACTTATAGCAATCACCTAGCAAGTCTCACTCACTTGCTATAATCAATTTTACAATTAGCAAGGCCCTTACTTGCTTACACAAATAACAAACAAAATTGTATAGAAGTATGCCTCTTACATAGGCTGAATGTACAATAGTATTGTGTCAAAGAAATAAATTTAGTAGTTAAGTACACTGAGTTCAAACTCTAGAAAGTTGTTGCAAAGGATATGCTTTGAATGTAGATTGATGTTTTGCATAAAGGAGTCAAATACAATTGGAAGAAAACTTTTACTTGTGTAAATGCTCTTTGAATGTTTTGTCTTACCTTTGGAACATCCTTATTAACTCTTCTTATACTCTCTTCCAAATCTTCCCATCGAGGTTGGTGGGGAGCATTGAATGTAGGGGAAAGTTTGAAAATTCAATCTTTGTGTCATTCTCTTGCCTTCATATTATCTGGAATAAGCACGTTTGGAAAGGGAGGAGAACGCTTCATCGGAAACTCACACTGCTTGACATCACTCGCAATTTCACACTATCGAAATAACTGTATGAAGGCTTCATGCAAATGATTTGGACTGTCTTTGTCTAAAATGCTTCACGATGTCTACAAGAAGTTTTTCACAACATTTAGAATGGCGTGAATTGCTTAGCCATGCATCTGAGCTTGAGCTTTGTCTAAAATTTGTTTAAAAATGTCTAAAATTAAATTTCACAATGTATGGAAAGCATCTCATATGTAGTTGATCCCTAATTAGTCCTTGCAAAGGAAAAGTTTGGATAGTTGAGCATAAATCATGCATGAATGTTAAGGAATCTTCTGCAACAAAACCATAAAAAGAAGGAAGCATGTCAAAGTGCATGTGCATTAATTCATAGATCCTAGCATTGTCATTCAAAATAATGCATGAAGGCTATAATCCAATGATAGGGTGTGCAAACTCTTTCATCAACTGTTGCACTTGTTGGGCTACCATGTTTTCTATGTGTTCTCTCATCTATTGTTCTTCCTTGAAATCACAACTCAACAAAAACAAAGAAAATCAAACAACTAAAAATCTTAAACACAATACAACCCTAAAATAGAAAAATTTAATCAAATCAATTTGGAACCAGTTCTTTGGCAACAGTGCCAAAAACTTGATAGTTCAAATTATAATTACTCACAAGTGCATGAGTGTATAGCAGTATAGTATGCAATACAAAGGTCGATCCCAAGAGAACTATCAAAATGATTCAATTGTATCTAGTCACTAAACTAATACTATCCTAAAAAGATGTAATGGATGCTAAATAAACCTATGTATTAAGTGAAATAGTGGAAGACAATGAAAGTGCATAATGTAGAAGAGATTAACAAGTTATAAGAGTCTAGGGATCCGATTTCACTACTCAATGAAATCTATGTTGTTGGAATGTTGGATTCAATACACTATCTTGGGTCCGAACCATCAAATATATGATTATTACTATTAGTGTGAGGATTTAAATCAAGTATTTTTACTTATTCCAATTACCTATGGTGTGTAGCATAATTGAGGTGAAAACCTATTAACACCAAGAACAAAATGAACCAAATAGATTGGTTTCGCATAAGGTATGTACTATAACCATCTATCCTTTTCATTCAAGGAAGCTCATAGTTTAGTATATGGTGTGTACCCTAACCATGCACAAACAATCAATCTCATTCATAAAATTGGTGATCATACAATTACATAAATCAAATCATTGCAATAAATATAATAAATGAAATAGAAGAAGGAACTCCCTTCATAAACATAGAATTTTGCAAAACTTGATCTCCTCTCTTGCTCCCTTGATTCTCTTCTCTTGCAAAACTCTCCTTCCCCTGGCCTCCAAATGAGCCTCCAAAAAGAAATCCCCAAAAACCCTGGTTAAAAGACTCCCAAGAACCTCCCCAAAATGAGGTTTTATAGTGAAGAAATGGGGGAGAAAATGCCACATGTAGGAAGGGGGGAAATATGGCATTGCCGGCCCCAGATTGGGCATCACCGGCCCTTGGTTGCTATCCATCGGAGATGAGCAACTGTTTTAACTATAACTTTCTCATATGATCTCAAAATCAAACTATTATTGATGCATTGGAAAGATATCTTTGAGATATACAACTGTTATGTTTGACATGTTTTCCAAATCATCCTAAAAGGATGCCAAAATTATATCACAATTTTACCATTTTTTGCACATCCAAAATTTCTATTAGCATAATCGAAGTTTAAGACACTTGTAGTGTTTTGGCCATAATGTTCATGTTTGCAAATCCTCTTATTCTTAATTTTTTGGATAGATAACTTCAAGGGATAAAACTTATACATTGAACACTTGAGCTAAACTCATCTCAATTGGTACCAGAAATGGTGTCAAAGTGGTGCTTTTTCATATTCAAATTCTTCAACTTGTAATCTTCATTTTTTAGCCACTTGTTCATCATCCAAACTCGATTGATTTTCTCCTTTCTCCACAATGTCTTCCATATTTTCTTTCATTTATTGTAATTAATTATCTATAAATAGATATAATAAATCAACATAGAATTCACTTATAAGATAATAACTAAATTATGTGTATATTTACTTGAATATGCTTATAAACCACTAAATTTATATCAAAAGATGATCCAAAATATATGTGCATATAGGTATTAAAACATGGTAAAAATGAGCTTATCAATAGCCATTGGAAATGTCAATCACGAGAAGGAACTTCAAAACTCAAAAGACGATCTTTAGATGTACTAAAATACATTGTTAGAACAAAATTTAGTCGAAGCCAAGGTTTAGAAGGTTAGAAAGAGAGTTTCAAAGCTCTAAAATTTAATTTAACAATGGTAATTGACAAAGCACCTGACCTTTAGAAGGTTTGAAGTTTAACTTTAGAGGGTTTGAAGCACGCTCGCAAGGTAGATTGTGTTGAGTATAGAAAATGCAATCTAAAAAAATTGAAAAATTACCAAAAGTAATAATTAACAGCTAAAAGCTCTTCCAAGATTATAAATAGAGGATTTAAATCACTAGAAGAGTAGTTGAGTGAATTAAAGAGCATTTATAAGAGAAATCAATGTTTTCTGCCACATCTTCAACTCCATTTGTGCACAACTCTGAATTTGCATTTAGGGCTCAATCTACATTGATTCTCAAGGAGCTTGAATTCCTTATTCTTAAATGTTATGTCATTTATTGTTCCACATTATTTGTGTACGCAATTAGCCTAAGTAAGAGGCATATTTCTTTACAACTCTCATTACCATTCTCAAGGAGCTTGCTATTCATGTGTATTCAGATAAGCAAGTAAGAAGACTTATTGTAAGTGTAAGAGTTGGTTGGTGAGCTCTGAAAACCAACTTGTGTTTGTTTCAAATACATGTTAGTGGAACCTAACTGAAATAAGAGTAACTGACTAAGAGAAATAAACAAGGAACTCATCTTGGGTTGAATCATTGTAACACCTAGGGTGTTAAAATAAGAAAAAGTGTGGGTAAAGGCTGCTTAGGCCATGATGGATATGAACCAATATGAAAATTTGAAGTTATTAAGCCTATTACTTAACTGAAAGTGGAAAGTTGGATACAATTAAGAAAGGGGTTATTATTACATGATGTGATTTAGCTATCCGGGGGCATAATATATGCATTTTAATGTGATTTTATGGTATTTATATGATATTGCTATTGAGGAATTACCTATAGGTGAAATAGTGAAGAAAAGAATGAAGCAAAAGGATGTGAGCAAGTTAAAAGAAGTTGAATATGAAAAGGGCAAATCTTATATTTAATTTTTGGTGTAGATAATGGATGATTTGGAAAAAAATGTTTGACACAAAACTTTATCTCTTTAAATTATCTTTCTAAAGCATCATGAATCATGTGATTTGGACATTGTATAAGAAAGTTATGCTTAATTTACCAAAACTACAAAGGGGGTAGTGCAAAGCTAAGTCGTGGCTTAGGAATCCTAAGCTGCGATGCCATTTCATGCAGGGCGGCCACCAGAAAGCTAAGCTGTGGCTTAGGCCAATGGGCCAAGTTAGTGGCCCAACTTTTTAAGCTGGGTTTCTAATTGTTTTTCATTTCTATTTCTCCCTTCCCCTTCCCCAACACCCTAGCCCTAAACCCCTTTCATCTAAGCTTATGAATCTTGCAATTTTGGCTAGGAAATCACGTAGCTTAGATGAATAATCACCCAATCATGTATCTAAACCCAATATTCTTTTGGTTGAATGGTGGACCAATGTGGAAATTCGTGGTTACTGCAATCCATGGAGGATGTTTTGAGATTTGGGGTAGATTTTTCATCTTAAGGACGAAGCCAAGTGTGAAATGAGTTGTAAGTTCATTTTCTCCAAGTTAAATTAGTGATTTCTACTAATTAGGGTTTTGAACCCTTCATTACTAGTGAAATCTAGGAAAAGTGGTAGAATATTTGTATTAATCATGGAAAAAAATGATTAATTCATGGATTATAGTGGTTTTGGACTTATTTAAGGGTGAAAGATCTGATTTTTGGTCATAACCTAACTAAAGGCTAAAAGAGGCCTTTGTGTATAAAATGTTTAAGCAGCTGAATCAGGGAATTAAGGACTTAATTGACTATTTTTACGAGTGTTTACATGTGATTCATGTTGTATACAAGATGAATGTTATAGGATATGGAAGTTCTTGAGATACCTAGTTGAGAAAACATAATTTAATCAGTGCTTAACACTTGTTTGATGAAAAACTTCCATAAGGGAAGTAATGTGAATTTCTAATCATATGGTAATATTGACTATGAGAGAGGCATTAATGCCATGTAACTAATAAATGAACTGCATGATAATATTGACTATGAAAGAGGCATTAATGCCATGTAACTAATAAATGAACTGCATGATTAGAAAGTTGTTAAGTCTAACCCCTTTATTAAGCTTGATTTTGATGATGAATGAGATTAAACAACTTAGTTTTGATGATGAACAAATAAATGAGTGAAGAATTAACATATTAACAAATTACTTTCCAAGTGATGCAACATTTAAATATCCAACAAGATTAAGGAGAGTAACTGCAAGTAATAAAAGGTGTTAATTGCAAAATTATTATATTAACCTTCAAAGGAAGATATTTTAAAGGAATGCTCAAATAAAATGTTGTTCAAAAATTACTAAGAAGTAACTCAGAATTTGTTTAAAAACTTGGCATGAAAATTAGAAGCTAAGAAGAATTCAAGAATCAAATCAAAACCTTGTCAGAAGTACTTTAGAACCCCATCAAAAACATAATACAAAACTCAAAAGTATTCAAAACTTATCAGATGTATTTCAAAACTATAGCAGAAGCATTCTCAGAATTGTAGAACTATAACAAAAGTTTTTCAAAACTACAGAAGCATGTCAAAAGTTCCTCAGAAGAACACAAAACCAAGGTATACAGAATTAATTCAGAAGTAAATTTGAATCTTCTCAAAAGACTTTCAAAAACAAGACAAGAATATGTCAAAAGCAAACTGAAAAGTCAAGAACATCAAAAGTAGCTTCAACCCTTACATTGAATCAGAAGAATCATTCCTCATTTAAAAGATCCTCAGAAACAATATCAAGGCATATAATATTATGCTAGAAAGAAATTTTAGGATGTCAGAAGCAACTTAGAATGATGACACAATACTCAACAGATCCTCAAAACCAACTCAGAAGCATTCTTAGAGGTGTCTTCAAGAAGGCAAGAGTCAAAGAAAAATAGTAGAAGAAAAATCTAGCTTTCATAGATATATCAAAAGTCGCTCAAAATTTCTTCAGAAGCTTAGATTATGACCATTGATAGCAAAATCAACGCATAGAAAATCTAAAGAGAATACTACCAAGAAATGACTTGTCACAAAAATTTTGAAGAACCACTTTAGAAGTTCTATTAAGCTATGGATTGAATAACAGAAGTTCTGGGTACTTAACTAAGAAATTCTAAAGGTCAACAGATTACAAAAGTTGTTACCAACTCGGCCTATCAAATTTGAAAATGATGCCAAAGCTTGCAATGGCTAAATCTTTTCAAAGCCTATAAAAAGATGATTAAGGCAACACTTAATGATATCCAAGAATGCAATGAAAAATATCTATTCCAAAAAGAGCATTCATGATCTTCCATCATTCAACTCCAACTGCTACAATACTACCAAATCATTCAAAGCCTTTAAAGCCAGATCTACATCAAAAGGAGTTTGGATATGATCTTTATTGCATACTTTGTTCATTCAATTGAGTTTTTAATTATCATACAAGTCTACCTAAGAAAGAGGCATTAATCTGTACATTTCCATTTGAAAGACAATGAGTTGTTGGTAAGCTCTGTGAAAGCAATAGTTTTAAAAAGTTTCTGATTAGCTTGGAAAACCAGTAAGTTAGTTGGTAAGCTTGGAAACCAATATGTATAAGTTAGTTGGTGAGCTTGAAAACTAACATGTAAGAGTTTCTAGTGAACTTGGAAACTAGCAGGTTGTTGATGAGCTTGTAAAACCAACAAGTGTTTAGTGAAACCTGAGTTTAGTAACGGAGACTGACTCAGAGAAGTGGAGTAGGGACCTAGGAAGGGCCGAACCACAATAAAAATTTTGTGTATGTGTTGTGAGCTTTATTTTCTTTTATTTTAAGCACATCTCTTAAGTTATTAGTCAAATTTTTTGAAAGCCCAATTTACACCCCTCCCCCCTTGAGCTACCTTCTAGTTAGAGATTAACAAAAGTGAGTGAAGTGAGTATAAAGTAGATGGCCTTGTAATGAATCTTAGAGTACAATTGTGTAGTTAAAAGACATATATATATATATATGGAATGATCATACTATCTAGAAAGTGTAATTCATTTGCTAGAGATGAATTAATTAGAGTTACCATGGTAAATGAATGGGATTATTGTATGTGTAGGATTACTAAGCAAATGGGAAGCTATGGAACTTGATGAATTATAAGACTTGAAGAGTTATGAGGCAGATAATCATTATTTTTGTTGAATGCATAAATGGGATATATGTTATCCCATATTTTTAAATCTGGGCATGTATGCATGATTAGTTATAGTGAATATCTTATGCTTTGTTAAAGATTGATCTTGATTATACTTTATGAATAGATGAATGTTGGTTATAATGAGTATCTCTTAGATTGCAATGATTGATATATCTTTTATGATATGAATAAGGGATTACTTGGGATAGAAAGTATGTGTCTTCATGATACTTATTCTTGTGTATGGATGTTTAGGTATGATGGATAAAGAGTATCCCGTTATTGTATGTAAATTGATAATTAAGATAATACATGAATATTTCGTTTGATAGGGATAGCAGATATCCCCTTATGTCGCATTGATTGATGTTATTATGATTATGAATGTGTATTGTTGAATTAGTGGGGATTTTGACTATCCTAGAGTTCTGTATATGATAATTGAATGAACTTATGTATTGATGAAATGGGAAACCTTTCATGATGGTATGTGTATAAAAATGATATGTTGTGCCATTAGGCACAATCATGAGATGTTCATGCCTATATGGCATATTTATGATATGTGACGACAAGGGTAGCCTATATTTGATATGTTTTGTACAAAAAAGATATGTATATTATGGTTTACATCTCAAGATAATACATGAGTGCATTGTATTTATGGGTATGGTTCTCGGATACCATGATAGAATGATTGTTATATTTATATGTATGGTTTGTTGTGAAATATGTTTTTTTTGGATTAATTATTGTTTACTAACGTGCCTACTTACTGAGTTCACCTAAGACTCATACCTTCTTATTTTAATTTTTAGCTTGCATGACAAGTAAAAAATCCCAACTTTGGATTAAGATTGGTGAGCAAAACTTGAAGATGCCCTTCCTGCAGTATGAAGAAATGGGATTGTAATCCCATAATGTAATTATATAATTATTTTTATAGGATTTCGATTGATGTTTATGAGATGTATTGGCATGTCCTAATGATAATTAAGTATGACATTGTGGGAGGATTGGTATGATCCTAGTGATTTGTATTGTCATCATGATTCGTTTGGTCTCGAGCAGCTGTTGGAGTGGGTGTGAGTTTTATGGTTAGTATTATTATTTTATAATTATTGAAATGTTGATTGTATATGATTAAATGTATGCTAGGTGTAGATCCTTATATTTTAGGGTAAGCTTTGGCAAATTTTTGGTAGAATTTGCCCTTAAAAATGGAAAAAATACAAGGCAATGGTAAAATGCATAGGCCCCTAGGTGGGGTGTAACAACCATTATAAAACAAACTGTCTTCTATGCTTATTTAAACTTGAATCATTTGTTTGCACAAAATTTTAATTTGGTAAAAAGTTTTGAAAAGCTCAATTTCACACCCCCCTCCCTCCTAAGCTACCTTAAGCAAGGGACCAATAGTGAGAGGTTTGGGAAAGTCTTTTGAGGGTGAAGGTGGTTTGGAAAGCTAGGGTTCGAAGAAGCTAGTTTTGGATTTGGGAGTTCTGGATCTTCTTGAAATAGTTATCTTTTGCCCAAATTTTTTGAGTTGGCTTAGCTGAGAAAGAAGGGTTCAAAATTTGTGATTTAGGAATTGCTAGGACAAGAGTTGGTTGGTTTGAATATTGAGGCTGAGGTTGGAGAGAGATAATGGCAATGGTAGGGCTATGTGTATGATTTGGATTTTGTCAATATAGGTGGAGTCTTCAAATTCGGGCTAAGGGAAGGTGATATTAGATAAGCCATGATCAGTTTTGTGCAATAGGTCTCTAGCTACCTAAATGGCATCAAAGTTGGCATTTTGCTTATGTTAGGCCCCGCCTAGGGGCCTATGCGTTTCCACATTAACCTATAATTTCCTCGTTTCCAAGGAAAACTTCTGCCACAAATCCAGCACAGGCTAACCTGAATTATATGTATTTAAACCTGTGTATATATTAATCATCTATAAAACTATAATTCCAATAATCAAAAAGCAAAGCAATCAATCACTAAACTAGCCCAACTTACCCACAACTTCCCAGAACTGGAGTTGCCCTATGATGGCAATAAACATCACTAGAATATTACAAATCAATCCACAATGTCATTATAACATACCAATACATGACTCTTTTACATACCTAGAAAACATTAGTAATTAATATATTATAATTTTAAATAAATATACATACAATAAAGGTAATTTTCAATTCCAATTTCTACAAAACATAATAAAATCATTATCTTTGGGCTCCCTTGCTTGACCTGTCCACTAAAAAAATAGAATAAGAAGGCGTAAGTTCAGGAAAACTAAATACATAGGTCGAATAAAAGACAATAGTAAAATAGAAGTATCATGTTCTACATTAGAACATGAATAAATACATCATAATGTAATCATAAGAATAGACTCGTGAGGCTATAGTCTTTATCATTTCAATGTACGTTCTACACCATACTATTATATTACATATTACAAATCGAACATGGATATTTCATACCATATTAGTGCCATACAAGCACTTCATATTGTAACTGTGCCATTCGATAGAACATATATTATAACCATGTCATACAAGCATTAAACAATCCATGCATACTGTTATGGAATATTTCTCGTTCCATCAGCATATATAGTTACATAATATACAAACAACCTACTCTTGGGATATTCATAATCCTCATTCATACACATATCAAGGAATACTCATGATCCCTTCATCCATGTATTCATTCACTCACATAAGATATAATCAGGGAATACCAATTATTCCCAAGTAGGCACCCATTGCATCAAACAATGGAATCATACATGTAGACATGCAAGTAGCAAAGAATCCATACAACAAATGGGATATCCACTATACCCATTCAATTCATACGTGTCTGTGTAAAACATGAGATATCTGCTATTCCCATCCATCAGTACATTCAATTTGAAAAGAAGCCCACTTACTTTCATGAAGAGCCACCTCACAAATCCTCATCAGTTCCTTTTAACTTCCCATCCATGCTCAAGGATCCACCTCACAAGTCCTCATCAATTCCTTTTAACTTCCCATCCATGCTCAAGGATCCTACATATATCACATATATTTAATTTACTTTGCATAATTCTCTTATAAAGGCAGTTCTCATTGCAATACCATTATACACAATAGAATGCTAGATAACATGAGTTCATAGCTGCACTCCATCATTAGCCCTAGGCAATCTAATTTACATTCCACCTAAATCCTTTCCTAATCATATATTTCATACATCACATACAATATCAATATCTCATGCATAGCCAATTACAGGCTATAATGAGATTAGCCAATCACATCCTTCTTCTCATTGGGGCATTTCATTGAATATGTTAGTGTAACGCCCCGCCCACCCGAGGTTGTTACTCCATTTTATACCGTAAATTTACTATAATTATCCAAAAATTTCCCCACATCCAAGGTGGGGTCGTTATAGCCTCTATTTGTAGCATTCGACTAGGGCCTATATGTCTCACTATTTTTCCTATAATTTTTTTTTATTTTTAAGAGAATACTTTGCTTAAAATTTGGCAGAATCTCCCCTTAAACATGTAGTTTAAAAACTTGTACATAAAATGATTATGATAAATGATAATTTAAATGATTACTTATCAAATCATAATCATAAAAAGGCTAATATAAATCAGAAACTAATTACACTCACACTTTCTATGCCAAGGTCGAAACCAATCCTGATGGCAACCCAATTTAGGGGAATTCTATCACAATCTATACATGAGTCACTATGACATACCATACTATTTCATCTAAGATTATTTAATTACAATCATGTAAACACATAATAAATTCACAATTACATACATACACAATGGCATTCCAACCCCAATACATCATACCATAATAATGTCTTCGACTCCTGGTTCAACAGTTTCAACTCACAATTGGAATTCTTTACCTGTCCTATCTGCTAAAAAAATTAAATAAGAAGGCGTGAGTCCGGGAAACTTAGTAAGTAGGTAGAAATATAAAATAATTTTAAAATAATAACCACATGTTCTCATCCAGAACATGAATGCAAACTATTAAAGAATCATAGTATGTATATACATTTCCAAGAGGCTCGCTTCCTCCTCTATTCTCTACAAAAATCTATGCCCTTTAGGCGTATGCAATCATACTTTTAATCATGTCCTTTAGGCACCTCTCATGACCTCTAAGCTACTTTGGGCTTATCATACCATACTAGGTGTACAGATACCACACACCAAAACTATACCATACAAGCATAACCTCATGACCGTGCCATTTGGGCACCACATATAACTCATGGAATACTTCCCATTCCATCAAGATATACATTTGTAGAATATATAATTATAGCAAGACTCATAGTATAAACTTTATCCCCACTCATCCATACAATCATTATTTTAAGGACAATTAGGGAATACACACTATTCCCATCCATAAGCATTCACATGCTTTCATACTTATCAATTTATACATAGTATCAAGATAGTCCTGATCCCTTTTTATTTAGACATTCATACACAAGAATAACACAATGACATTGGATACTCTCTATCCCCAACACTCACATGTCCATATCATAGATTAATTCAATTATGGGATGTTCCAAATCCCTAACATTCATGCCTTCATCATACCCAACAAACATATCATTACCTTCCAAGGGATATTTTCTATCCCCGACATTCAGTTATCATAAACAAATAAACATCAACCTTCAACTAACATGGGATATCCACAATCCCTTATCTGAAACACACATGCCCAAAACAAACATGGGACATGCTATATCCAAAAAGCTTCACAACTTTCTTTCATGCTCAATGTCCTGCACATAAGCCACTTTAACTAAGTCATATTCAGTCGATGAATTATACTTTCTAAAGGCTATTAGTCATTCCAATGTTCAATTTATAAATCCTTTAAGTGCATAACTGCGCTCTAATACCAATCACATGGTTATTTATACTATGTTCTTCTTTAATCTAAGGCTTCAGCATGTGTAATCCATCACCTTACTTTTCTTATGGAAGTATTTTGTCAAATGATTAATAAACACTATTTAAATAAGGGTTTTCTCAATACGATATCACAAGAAATCTTCTTTCCTGACAACATTTATCTTATATATAACCTATTTATCACATAAATAACTTATAAACAACTGAATTAAGCTTTCAATTCAATTTGTTCATGGCTTACACAGCCTGTTATAATAAAAAATCCAATTTCATTAGTCCAAATCACGCTATACTAGTTCCAAAACATCATAATTCATGTATAAATGTTTTCCCATAAATTAAACCACAATTCATGTCATCCATCCAACAATCACTATTCATGGGTTTCTATCAAAATCTAATGGTCAATTTCATAAATTTTCATGCTCAAATAAGTTACAAAACATACTATTTAATCAATTATACATTTTCCCCATGAATAACATATCCTTTTTTCCCATGTCCCCCCAAATCTCTCTATTCCCATATTTCCCAAAACCCTAATCATGTATAAAACATAATTTAAGTGAAAGAAAATTAATTTACTAGGAAATCCATGCATGGCTTCCACCCATGGATGAGGCTCCAACCTCAATTTTTCAAAAACTCAACATGAATCCCAAAAATATCGCATTTCCATCGTCTTATATCATTCAACTTACTAAAAACCCATTCCATGTGCATGCTTGCATGCTTATTCACCTAAATCCTCTACTTCTCTGGCAAAAATGGCAAGTATTTGGTATAAACAGGGTTAGGGTAGAGTTTTGGGGAGAAATGAGACAGAATGACTTGAAACGAAACGGAGTTAGCCTTATAAAGTCGCACAACGGACATACGATAGGTGCTTGGCATACCACCTTCCATACTGCCTATTACCACAGTTGATATGGTAGCCTCTTGCCATACCGCCTACCACTAGGCAACAAGGTATGTGGCCTTGGATACAACTGCAGCCAATATGGTAACCTCCTACCATACTACCTACGAAGAGCAATTTTTGTATTTTAACCATATCTTCCTCGTATGATATCAAAGTTACTTAATTTTTAAGGCATTGGAAAGATAACTTCAATGGATAAAAATTTCATGTTAATAAATTTTCCCAAATAAGCCCACAAATATGTCAAAAGTTTAGATAAATTTGACTCATCTCGTTATTTTTTTAGCATATAAAATAGTTTTGGTGTATTAATCATAACCTACTCATATGACATTAGAATTAATTGATTCTTGATTCATTAGAAAGATAATTTCATGATATATATAACTTTTATGTTGAACACTTTTATTAATGAATTCATTAAATATACCAAAAATTGGGTACAAGTGACAACTATGTCATTTTTAGCTTCATGTTCTTATATACTTACACTTAAGTCATGACCTAATAATTTTAAACATTTTGCTAAATTTGCATTCATTATACTCTTAACAATAATTCATAACATTTTTCACATTTTAATGCCTTAGGCATTATAGTTAGACATATCCATTGAGTCATAACATTTCAATAAAATATTATAAGGGAATTTCACTTTCAACAACACACTCCTTATAACATATGATTAACATCTAAATAACCTTAAGGACTAGTCAATTAAGCTTGAAGTCTAACTAATTCACTACTCAACCATTCTATATAGAAAAATCCTTCTTAATAGTTCATAAACAATAACATCATTAGATTTTCTCAAGTCCAAATCACTCCAAAAACACTACCATCCACAAGTTAATCATCTTCCCCATAGTAATTACACATAAATCAAGCATTTTCTTCTAAATTTAACTTTTCAGAAAACCCTAAATTAATTGAAACATAATTTAAATTTGAAAAAACTCAACTTACCATGAATTTAGTGAATGGCTATCTTCCCAAACGAAGAATCAACCCCAAATAGTTGGAACTTGGGTTTATTAAAGGCATGAATCTTTGCTTCCATGCATAACCAAGGATGATTTTGTAGCAAAAAGGGCAAGAAATTGACGTCTAGAGGGTCGGGTTTAAAGGCTAGGGCATTGGGAAGAAGGAGAAAATGGAATGGGCTAAAAAATGAAACAAAATGTCAAAAAAATCAACTCACTGATTTATCTCGTCGGTTGACGTCGTGGTGCTATAATCACTGGACACTGCCCCCTTTTGCCATCTTGATCCGACGTTGGTTTGGATGTCACAACGCTCACACCACTACCCCCTAGTTTCTTCCCTTTTCGCTTTATTTCTCCATTCTACTTTAATCCTTTTTGCTCATACTTTTATTCATAAAAATTTCCACATAAATTTAACATTAAAAGATTTGCTTAGTCCCCTTTTTATACATAATGAAAATACACAAAAATTGATCTCATATAAGTCTAGATCATGTCCAAATACAGTGCCTCATTAAATAATAATTTTATTCACAATTTCACAATTCATCCTTCTTCATAATGGAGCAAAATGTTCCACACTTCAATTCATCTCCATTTTTATTAATACTAAAGACAAATACAATGTATTCCAACATGTGATTACCCAAAAATTAACACCCTGGGTGTTAAAAACCACCCAGCTTATAAAAAGTTTCATCCTAAAACTTTAAATCTTGATACACAAACAAAATATTTGGGTCATGTCAATTTCTCAAGTTACAATGCCATTCATTCTGGCTATTTTACAACCTACAAATCCATATGCTCTTGATACACCGCAAAAGTTGGAACTCTTTGATCATATAAATTGATCATTTAAGACATATTTATTTTTACTACCATTAACACGTACTCTATTCCTCATCTATAGTACTTACAATCAAGTTAGATAAGTTACATAACAATTAAGTGAAATCCTTCTACAAAGTTTCAATAATGTTTCAACAATATTCATATTCTACTCTACTCTTGGAACATAGCACAATAATAATATATAATAAAATCATAACTTGATCTTAATATAATTTAAACATCTCTATCAATCAGGTCTATAAACACATCATGTGAATTGGTAACAAAGTCATTCAAAATTTGATTACTTTCCCTCGTTAGGATAGCAAACATTTAAATACCAATTGGATTCATCACTTCTCGGAACATTCTACCAAAATATGCATTCTACCTTGGCTTCACACATTAGCAACATACTCATACTTAAGATAGCCTTATCCATTACAAAAATCCTGCAAAATATTTTATTCTAATCATCATGGGCTCAAAATTTATTCATAAAAACTAAACAAACTTATTCATAATCACTATAAACACACATAACCTCACCATTACCTAAGGCATGGAAATTTATCCTTTTGCTCATGCTCTTTCTTACACCACTTTCATGATGCCCAATCATACACAGATATACATATAGACAACTTATCACTCTAGGGTACATACTCCTGATACATGCTATTATAACACTTTTCATATTATTGTAATGCAAGCTCATACATAGCCTCCCATCCTTATTGTGTATTAACACACAATCAAGTTGTTCCTTTGAACCATCACAGTAAATCACAATTTACTTTTATACAATTAATACTGCCAACCTTGGCACTTTCACCAAACATTACTTTAACTCATGTAAAGCTCTCAAACATTAATTAGTTCATCCAATCTATTTCTCTTACCAATCAATCAATTAAGAAACATAGCAATTATGGAAAATTCTTTCACAAATTTTCAACAATAATTACCTGCCAAGCTCAAGAAATTCTTAAACCCAGTTGCCTTAGTTATCCTTAGTAAGTTCACCACTACCTCTATCTTGGGGGGATTTTGGATATTGAATAACTTAAGAATGCAATACAATTTATCCAAAAATCATAACTCTTAAGCTCAATATTCAATTTCTCTACCCTAAATTTTTGTAGTATCATTCTCAAGTGGATGCTCATGCACACAATCAAAATAGCTATCAAGGCTATGATCAACCATTAAGTTAATACAACATTGTCTCCTTACAATCATTATGGAAGTAAACTTACTCACCAATGTTATAGCCTTACATAATCATGATATTCAAATTCAAATAGAAAACGCATTGTCACAGGCCATTTTCCTAGCTCATTTTTCATCATAATGATGACATCAATTGTATGCCACACCATTATCCATAAGTAAACAATATATACAACTTACCAATGACAACTCCTATGGAATATCATAGATGATGTAATTACCCAGGCCGGTCCATTATTTATATTCATATGATTTGTAATTTAGCTTTTACATAGTCTCGCATCTGTATGCTGGGATGTTCCTATCCATGCTTATACCATCCCTACATTGGGATGTATCTACCCATGACCATAAGCTAAGTTTCATAATCCGCCTTATGATCAAGGCATACCATTCGCAGATCATGACTATGATAGGTTTTATCACATCTTGCCTTATTACCAAGGTGTCCACAATCACATACCATCATGATTTTTCAATTTAATGATCTATATACATACACATTTACTATTTCATAACTTCTACACTTCCATTCATGTTCATTCATATTAATACTAAAGTCCAAAAATTTAACACCCCAGGTATTACAAACCTCCATCCTTACAAAATGTTTCATCCTCAAAACTTTAAATATCATACAATTCTCATCATTTCCTTAAGTTAGTAATTCACCGTTTGAATTATTTTACTTCTTCCAAATCCGTATCCATAGTATACACTGAATAAATTATATCTTTTCTGATCAAATATCCTAATCATTTATGGCATATTTATTTTGACAATTTTTCATCAAAGGTGTTATCTGACTCCACTACTTTTATTCATAATTACCAAAGATACTATTTCCAATTACTCACTCAAAATGAAAATTAGACTTCAATTTCATGCCACACACAATCAAACACAATCTTATGTTTATAAGGAACATATCTTTCCAACTTAGGCTCATCTATAGTTTCAATCTTAACTCAAACACATATTGAAGCTTTTACATTGCCTTATTCTTAATTATCCTTATTCATGACCTGCATTTGCGTAAGGTCGCTTTATTAATAAAGTTGTTCATTTCCTAAAACATTACCCTATGCCCATATTACTCCACCATGACTATGGTTTACCTAAATTAGAGATCATGTTATTATAACATCCATACTTTCAAAGGCATATTCATTTGCCACAATACCATATCAAATTTGGACTACCCAACAATGTCTCCTATTAACAATGTTGATGTAACAGTGTATAACAATAATCATATCTTGTCAAGTCTATATCAATATAATACTAATGATACAGCTAAGTCATAGTAAAAACTATGCAATCTTAAAATTTAATATGTTTATGAATTCATAGCACTCCCGGTACCATATATATTGTACCACATAATTCCATCCATCTATACACATATCCCAAGTATATAAATTTCATCACTTAGTGCCATAAGTCCAAATGCATCACCCAACAACTTATACTCCTTGCCACCTATAATGACAATCAATATACAAAAGTACACAATTTCAACATCTCCATTCATAGCACACTTAACACAACATATTTAACATTTCATCAAACTCAAATCGCTCACTGGTAAATTTATTCTACAATATGGACATGTCAATCAATCTCATCATAAAAGCCACAAAAGAACAATCACAATTTAATACCTATATAGTATTTACTGCTACCCCAAAATTCACATTATACCATTTAATACAGAATTCATTCATACAAAAATACCAGTAATATCCAATCAACTCTAATTTTCTATTTCAATACATTGAATTCTTCTATTTCAATACATCAAATTCTAAATTATCCATTGTATCTTGCCTACTACCAATTAATATTATGCTCAGGAGGCTACAAACCAAGTGGACTTAACCATAAACCAAGTGGACTTAGCCACAATCTAAGTGGACATAGCTACAAACCAAATGGCCTCAGCCATTATCAAAGTGAACTCAGCCACAACGAAATAGACTCAACTTTCTTACAACTTTGGTGTGCTTCGGTCCATCCCTACAATCCCGACTACAAATGCTACAAGATCCATGACAACATTACCAATGTCATCTATGGTATCTAACCATCACTACAACCTAAGGATTACGAGGTCTCCATCCACACCTACGAAATGAGCAAAGGAGTCCTACATAATAGGCATATCATACCGCTTCTCCATCACTGGTGGCATAATTAAACAAAGCCCTATCATGGGCGGGATACCAAATATCCAAAATAACTATCCTGGTAGGCATTCAAACCCAAATTTACACAATCATATTCTAGTAGGCATTCAAATCTCAAATAAATAGCATGAACCTCATCCATCCGTCCAAGCCTTAATCGAACAACCAAATGTGAAACCTCAATCCAATAGCCAAATTTTCAAACTAACAATTAATCACATGACCCAAACCTTTTCCAAATAGCCGGATTTAGGCATCAAAACTCAATTAAATATCTAAACTCAATTACATACTAAGTATATTCTAACTAATATCCCAATCCAAGTATGTTATTGACCTTAGTCCATGAAACCTTCCTAATCTGAGCATGCATCAATTCTTTAATCAATTTACCAAACTTAATTTCCTACTAAATTACATCATGGAGCGATTTACTCAAATAAATACCTGAAAAATTATGTCACGATATACCATATCATGAAATACTATGTCAAGTAACAAACCAAATAATATTCATACAATCATATTACTCTAGCAATTTCCAAGATTTTATCACAAACCAATGAAGCAAACAAACTAAACAATTTCCAATTTCCAATATTAAGTCATGAAACTTTACAATTTCATTAATTCAAATTCACCTAAGTTCGTTAATTCAGAGTCACATGCCCTGTAAAACATTAACAATTCAAACACCCAAACAAGATGCATATAAGCATCATTGCGCAACTCTGATCATAACCATTATTTATCATCTCATCTTATACTCAAACCATAATTATATCATCACAATACTAATATATTCATTTCCTATGTATATCATTTATACAAATTCTTAAGCATCTCATTACCCCTACTCACGCCTTTAACATACAATTGACATTTCCCTTAGATTCTCCTATTCTTCCATATTTCCCGTGAATTCATCAATTTATTGTGGCATGTCCTTCTATTTCTTCCAAAACTGTTGCCATCATGATTATGGGTTCATCACTCTTGGTATCAGATAACCACTCAGTTCTGATGCCATTCTGTCATGCCTCGCCTTCTGAGGCACGACCCTAATCATTACCATATATTTTCACTATAATTTTCTCACTTTTAGGGTAGGGGTGCTTGGATCCCATTCTATTACATCTATACTTTTCATTATTTCCCTTCTAAATTTCCTAAGTTTAAGGGAATATTCGGCCAAAATGTCAGCAAAGCTACCCCTAAAACATCAGAATCCAAGACCTAGAATACATCAATCATAATATCAATTTTTTAGAAATTTATTACAAATCATAATCATAAAATGACCACCTTACCATAAACACACACCTATACCCATAATTTCGTAGTATCAAAACCTATCATGATGGCAATAAACCTCAGGGGATCATCAAACAAATTACTTATACTAACATAATTAATTCACTATGACTTACCAAGACACTAATTATACATCAATAGAAATCTTATCAAAATACAATTATATAAATACACAATTACCACTATGTAAATACACAAAGGACTATCCCACTCCATCATATCACCACAATATCTTTAGAATTTTCCTTTCAATCCCAACCTGCAGTTGGGATTCTTTACTTGACCTGCTAGCTAAAAATTTAAAATAAGAAGGCATGAGTCTAGGTAAACTTAGTAAATAGGAAATTAAAATTTGTAAAGATCAATATCAATAAATAGCACATTCACAACCCAAAACATATGAAGCCACAACTCATCATTTAACATAATAATAATTCATTGAGAACTGTATAGGGTAGTACACACTTCACTCAATTCTAATTATGTTATCTCTAGATTCTCATTTAACTGGATCTTTACTTTTAATATCATTACAATTTCAATAATCCAATATACCTAATTTACTCATCCTTAACCACAGCGAATCAATAGTATTGAACAAATTCTTGGGATAATCATTATCCCTAGTCATTTACTTATTCACATGAAACTACAACAATAATCCAAATAAAACAACTGATATTCGTTATCCCCAACACATCAACACAACACAATTACATAATGACATTAAGAAAACAAGCGCCCATAATAATGGGATATTCCTTATGCCAATTTTATTTCAAACAACAATAAGAAAAGGCCTAATGACTTATTAACAAATCACCATACAATCTTATTGACGAATCACCATAGACTCTTCAAGTTCCATGACTTTTCATACCTCTCAGAACATCCTATATAGAGCAACAATCTCATTTATTTACAAGACAACTTAGCTAATTTTTTATCAAGCCAATAGATTACCTATTTTACACATCACTAATCAAACAAGGTTATCAAACATTCATTCATTGTTAATTATTTCCATAAACACATAGGTCATGTATTTCATACATTGTATTAATACCCTTTAATAATCAATCTCAAGCTACTTTATGCCTAGTTACCCATATAGCCTTCTCATAGAAACATTTCATCATGCAAGTTATAAGGATCGTTTACTTTATAATGATTCAACATGGGTAACGAAGAAATTCCATATCCATCCTCATGTAATTACTTGACAATTTAATATACAAATGATTTAAGATCTCACAGACATCCATAACTTGCAAGCTATTTTATCACATGGGATTAGGGCCTTTAATTTCCAATTATACATCATGATTTCATAGCATTTCAACATCAAATTTACCTTAATCATACTAATCATGATTAGAAGTCACTTAATCCAAATATAATTATGGTTTTACTATAAACTTCCATGTTTAATATTTACAAATTACCATTCACAATAAGAAATCATGCATAATCACATTTTATCAATTCCAAATCATGCCACTACCATTGTAATCAAGTGATTAATCAAATCCCTTTATTAATTTGCACAATTTCATACCAATTTTTCCTTAGAGTTACTATTCAGAGATGGGGTTAATGCATAAACATGATTTTTTAAGCCTAAATCATGCCAAAATCATCACAAGCATGTTTTACTTATTTTTGTCCATGAATTCAACCATAACATCCATCATCTTTCCCAAAATCACCGTTTACAAATTTAGTTATAAATCCTAACAGACCAAATCATGAATTCGTCTAACCAATTCATGCCAAATATGTTGCAAATCATATATTGATTGAATTCCTCGTCCAATTTAACATAAAACCCATAAATCCCTCCATTTCATTGTTTACAAAATGGGTTCTAAACCCTAAATAATGAAAGATCTAAAATCAAATGGAAAGAAAAGATTTACCTGAATTTTCCAAGCATGGCTTCCGTCTTCCATCATCTTTGGCTTGAAATCTTCAAAATCCACCATGAATCATGTCCAACGGGGTTCCATTCCATCGAACCATCCTCAATTAGCAAGAAAATGGGATTCTAATCTCTACATTCATGACCTCTCATGCATATCTACAAGGATTCTAGCCTATTTCAGCAAAAAAAATGAGTTTAAGGGGATGGGTTTTCATTGCTAGGTGTGGGAACTAGAGGAAGGAAGAAGGAAAAAAAAAACTAAAAAAATAAATAATGAAGAGCCACTTAAAAACTCAATTGCGCTGGTAGTGCTGCGGCGTCAAAATCAGCTGGCCGCCCACCTCTATCATAGAATGGAGCTAGATTTGGGCATCATAATGCCCAATTCACTGCCCCTCATTTCTTTACTATTTCAATGCCACCTAGGCAAAATCATAATATATTGGTGGATTTTTCGAGGGTATCCACACACTATCATAGCCGTACCACATCATGTCTATGCCTTTCAAGCACTTTCATTCTATTATCTCTCAAGTTCAAATTGTTTAGGCTTTGTGAGGATATAACTTGGGCATATATTCTTCACATTCCACTTGTATCATGTTATCTTTACAACTAGCCTTATCATTATGGCTTTATCATTTCTAATTTCACCACAATGCACACTGGTACCTTCATGCCACCTATATAATTGCTCATTGACATCATATTTTGTAACACCCTACCTAGGGGCCTTTGTGTTTCACCATTATCCTATAATTTCCTTGATTCTAAGCAAAAAGTCTGCCAAAAGTCTAGTAGAGTTTATCCTGAAATATATGGTTCTAAACCTGGCATACACTTAATCATATAACCTTAATGTTTCAATAATGATAAAATAATAATACTAACCATAACTCACATCCACACCCACAGTTGCTTGCACAAGATCCGATCATGATGGCAATCTACCTTCCTAAAAGAATGCAATTCCAATCACAATAAAATAGTTAATTCACTATGACATGTCATACATTATAATATAATCATTTGAGATCTTGTGAATACAAACATACAAATACACTATAGAATTACAATTATAAATCATTATACCACAAAGGAAATATCTTCACTTCTCGTTTCCTAGCCCCAACCACAGTTGGGGTTCTTCACATGAACTGCCAGCTAAAAATTTGAAATAAGAAGGCATGAGTCCAAGCAACTCAGTAAGTAAGTACATTAGTAAATAATAATCAATCAGATATTACATGTTCTAGACAATAACATAATTACCATATAACAATACAGTCACTCCATGAATATACATCCATGAGGCTCCGGTCTTTAATATTCCAAGATACATTCTATGCCATTCGGGCGTATAATGTCACTTTCATATTCATACAAATACACCACCATGGAATGCTTTCCATTCCATCAATGCACAATTAAATGCAGAATTATGGGATACTCTCATCCCCATTAATTATCAATCATCACATTCACATAACATAATAAACGTAATAACATCAACTAAGGCACTATAAGGGAATACCGCTATCATCATCCATCCAAATATTCACATAATATAATCTACTATTAGCACAATCAGGGCTATTACATGTCCCATCTATTCTATCCATTCACACCATCCCACTAGGGGACTCAACTTGGGATACTTATGATCCCTATTAATCCATACCATAACAAACACAACAATATGAAGCATACTATCCAAGATAAACATGGGATATTCTTTATCCCTCATATCTAGACATCCATACACAAGAATACTTTCTATTCTAGTCCAAATAGTGATACCTCTAAGTTCATAAGCATAAATATGTAACATAATGATGTTTAACCATTCAAACATCACAACACAGATTTTTTGGGACATCCCATGTCCCCATCTAGCCATAGATGCCCGGATACCACCAAATAAGATATTCCATTGTAACGCCCCACACCCCCTCCCTATGTGTTTTGAGCATTCAATAGATTATAGTCTATTGCGCCTATGCAGGACGTTACCACTTCCCTTCTTCTTAGGGGAAGTCTTCCCATAACCACACTATTCCCTATTTTTAAGGGCATAAGTTCGCCAAAAATTGGGCAGAGTCTCCTCTGAATTTTTAATATTTGAAAGTTGATATACAATCATTCAAACTCATAATATCTAATTATCAACATTCACAATTCTAAATCATACATAGAACTATAATTTTTATAAACATAATTCAAATCATAATTAACTCACTAGCCTAACCTACCCACAGCCAGAATCTGTATCATATCATGATGGCAATACACTATGGGGAAAATATATTATATTAACATAATATTATACATCATCTACTATTTTAAGCTACTATCATCTAATTACAATATGATTTACAATTAAGTACCAATATACAATGGGATTCCAATCCCAATGTATAGTCATATATAAAATATGTCTTCTATTCTTGCTTACCTCCGCACAAAAATATGTCTCCTAATCTTGTTTACCAATCCTAATCCATAGTAGGGAATTCTTTACTTAGCCTATCAACTAAAAATTTAAAAGAAGAAAATGTGAGTCTAGGCAACTCAACAAGTACACAAATTAATAGAAATCAAGTCAAATTTTACATAATTTAATTTAACCATGATCAAAGATTTAATAAGTCAATCATATTATGAGCACCTCATCTTCATTATTCTAATTCAATATTCTACACCCATCAAATATATTCCATCATATAATTTCTCGTATACAACAAGACAACTAATAAGGGGATGACTCTTATTCCCCAAATCAACAATATACACATCTACTCATTCAATTATCCAATATACCATTTCAAACTAAATAAGTATAGCTCAAGGGAAATCTATATTATTCCCACACTATATCCCTTATCAATTCATATATAAACTCATTTATAAGAACAATCAAATACACACAATACCAACAAATGTTACATAATTCAATTCAAGGGATATTAGCTATCCCTATTCAATTCAAGGGATATTAGTTATCCCTAGTATTGATGCCGTCATAGACCAATATAAACATTTATCATCACAAATATGGGATATTTAATATCCTCAACCAAAGTACACAAGCCCTAATTCAATTTAATGGGACATTTCTTATCCCCAACCAATCATACATTGAAACAAAGACAAGGGGCATCTAGTTACCTTGAGTGAACTGGTATATGCTTCTCAAGCTCCATTTCTCTTTTTATCCTTCTCAGATCATCCTGTATAAAGGAACAATTCCATGCCTTTACAAACATAACTTAAAATGACTCATTTCAAATGAATACTATGGTTAATTTATTACTAAACACATATATTTTCTAAATGCATAAGTGCATACTTATCAATATACAATTAGAAGCCAATATACTTAACATCCAGTTAACTTTTACAAGATACCATTTAAACTTTAAGTACATACCAAATAGTTAGACATTCCTTCCTTTTTATAAGTGTCTTAGAGTCATAATTAAACTCAATTTATGTCTCTTTAAGACGTTTTATCAAATGACTAATAGGTATAATGTAAATCATAATATTTCAATGATGATTCTTAAGGAATTCCATTTCCATATATTATCACATAACATAACTAGTATGCAATTAACTTCAATACCTATCTAATTAGATGTTTAATCCAATCAATTTGTGGTCTATATGGTCAAAACATAAAATTTCCCTTTAATCCCTACTTAGGGTATAGCCCAAAATTTGATTTCACTAGTCCAAATCAATCTATATAGTTTCTAAAATGTAATAATCATGTTTTTAATCATTTACCCCATGATTAATTCAACAACATTAGGAAATGTCCAAATTTTACTATTCATAAATACCCTAGCTCAACAAAATTCACAATTTCTCTTGCCAAATCATTATAATCATTGCACTAATTTATTTAAATTTTGATGTACAAGCCTATACATCAAATTTATCCACAAAATCTATTATTTTCCAAAACCAAAAAAAATTAACAATCTCATAATCGGTTGTGAAATTGTGCTTACCTTCGCTTACAAGCGTAGCCGTCCTTCACAAACAAAACACCAAATTCTCAACTCCCTATTGCTCCTTTCGTTTTGTGGAAATCTGATGCTTCTTCTATTTTCTTCTATTTTCTATGGTTTGAATGGGTGAAAATTCAGTTTAAATGAGAGATCACTTGATTATCTAGCTAGGCAAGATGATATCCTAGCTAAAATAGCAAGAAATCAAGCTAAATGGGGCTAGGGAAAAAAAGAGCAAAGAAATGGGATGGACCAGAGAAAACAGAATGGAGAAATTGCCAAAAAAGTTGAGTGACCAACTTAAATCACCAACCGGCGTTGCCAGCGCCACCTTGCTGGTTGCACCTATTTTTCTAATTGTTTAGCATTTTTAAATCATTCTTTCCCCATTCATTTTTCATCATTTATTCCACATAAAAATGACATAATTATCTCTAAATTTTCCTCAGTTAACTTATAAGCATGCCATATAATCATACATATATGGTTTCATTTGTCTCAATTTCATGAAATTATCATACACTTCATACATACTTGATTCATTTGCTTAAAAAATCACATTGCTTCATTAATCAACACATAACTAACCCAAAAGTAACACCCTAGGTGTTACATCCATTTCCCTATTCAGCATTACATTTAACTAAAAAAGGAAGCCTGCTTAGCTCATATGAGGAATTACTTCATAATTTTTCAAGTTTCCATGACTTAGCGTTCAATCCATACTCGAATAGCCCATATATTCCAAGCCTGGCTTCCTTCCTAGGACATGGATTTGACTTCAATACCCCAGGAGTCATCCCTAAATTATAGCCCAATGCAATTTCGACACCGCCTCCACTGCTCAAGCTAGCTAAATATGGATTTGGGTATGTGAATGGCGGATTCCATGCTTAAATCATGATTCTTATAGCTACATTCATACAAAAAGGGTACATGGATATGGTGTTTGGGCATGAGAAGAAGGAAAAATGGAATAGGGATGAAAACAGAATGGGAAGGGCATAAAAAAGTCGGATCACTGACTTATTGTTCTGATTGGCGCCACAACGCTTGTTTCGTTAGATGCCTGCCCCAACCAATTTTTAAAGTGGCACCACAGCGTCGAATCCTGCTACCCCTAATTGCTACCTTTACCTCCTTTCTTTCAAGCCTTCTACCAACCATCCTTTATAGCATTCTTTATTCCATATTTTTCCACATCCAGATAAGATAAAATGCATAATTAGTTTGCCCCAAATAACTAGGAAGTGAATCATAAAAACATTTGCCTCTACTTTGAATTTGTACAATCAGATTTAGCTTATATGCAAATACTTAAATCACTTTATTTCAAAGCAAATTTCTACACCTCAATTTGTCACTCTGGATAATAAAAAAATTGGCATCACTCGCATCAAAGTGGACTCAACCACTAACCAAAGGGACTCAACTATCTTACAACTATGGTACTCTGGTTCATCCCTACAATCCCAGCTACAAATGTTATAAAATCCATGATAACATTACCAATGCCATCTATGGTATCTAGCCATCACTACAACCTAGGGATTGCAAGTTCTCCATCTACACCTATGTAATAAGCAATTTCCTCACTGCCTCCACCACTCAAACTAGCAAAATATGGTTTTGGGTATGTGAATGGTAGATTCTATGCTTAAATCATGATTCTTATAGCTAAATTCATGCAAAAAGGGTAGAGGGATATGGGGTTTGGGCATGAGAAGAAGGAAAAATAGAATGGGGATGAAAACAAAATGGGAAGGGCATTAAAAATTTGGATCACCAACTTATTGTGTTGATTGGCGCCGCGACTCTTGTTTTGTTAGACGCCTACCCCAACTAATTTTCAAAGTGGTGCCGTAGTGCCAAATCCTGCTACCCCTGATTGTTGCCTTTTTCTCCTTTCTTTCAAGCCTTCTACCAACTATCCTTTATAGCGTGCTTTTATACATATTTTTGCACATCCAGATAACATAAAATGCATAATTAGTTTGCCCCAAATAACTAGGAAGTGAAACATAAAACCATTTGCCTCTACTTTGAATTTGTACAATCACATTTAACTTATATGTAAATACTTGGATCACTTTATTTCAAAGCATATTTCTACAACTCAATTTGTCACTCTGAAAAATAATAAAAAAATGGCATCACTTGTATCAAAGTGGACTCAACCACTAACCAAAGGGACTCAACTATCTCACAACTATGGTATACTCTAGTCCATGCCCACAATCCCAGCTACAAATGTTATAAGATCCATGACAACATTACCATTCCCATCTATGGTATCTTGTCATCACTGCAACCTGGAGATTGCAAGTTCTCCACCCACACCTATCTAATAAGCAATTTCCTCATTGCCTCCACTGCTCAAACTAGCAAAATATTGATTAGTGTATCTGAATGGTGGATTCCATGCTTAAATCATGATTCTTGTAATTAGATTCATGCATAAAGGGTAGAGGGATATGGGGTTTGGGCATGGGAAGAAGGAAAAATGGAATGGGGATGAAAATAGAATGGGAAGGGCATTAAAAATTTGGATCACTGACTTATTGTGCTAATTGGAGTTGTGATGCCTGTTTCATTGGACACCTACCTCAACCAATTTTTAAAGTGGCATCGTGGCATCGAATCCTGCTGCCCCTGATTGTTGCCTTTTTATCCTTTCTTTCAAGTCTTCTAACAACCATCCTTTATAGCATTCTTTTTTTCAGATTTTTTCACATCCATATAACATAAAATAAATTATTAGTTTGCCCCAAATAACTAGGAAGCGAATCATAAAACCATTTAACTTTTCTTTGAATTTTTACAATCACATTTAAGTTTTATGCAAATACTTGAATCACTTTATTTCAAAGCAACTTTCTTCACCTCAATTTGTCACTCTGAATAATAATAAAAATTGGCATCACTTGCATCAAAGTGGACTCAACCACTAACCAAAGAGATTGCAAGTTTTCCATCTACACCTATGTAATAAGCAAAGGAGTCCTACACAAGAGGCTGATCAGGCCTCTTTGTCATCACTAGCGGCATCATACAACAAAGCCCTCTCACAGGCGGGATCCCAAATATCAAAAGTAGCCATCCTAGAAAGCATCCAAACCTCAATAAACATCAATCCTCTTTCAAGAGGCATCTAGACACAAACATGAACCTCAATCATTCGTCCAAATCTCAATCAAATAGTAAAATATCAATTAGACAAATATCCCAAAACGTAGTCCAATAATCAAATGTCTAAACTTAATCCAATAGCCAAGTATCCAAACTCATCAAATAATCAAATGTTCAAATGTTTACCAATAACTACATATCCAACCTTAGTCCAATAACTAATCAATTAACCAAAACCAAACCAATCTCCATGATATTCACATCTACATGCCATCTGTGTACCATCCAATTTCCCAATCATCCTACCACCACACAAATCCAAATGCCGCATGGGGCATATTACATAATTCTACATTACCCATACATAATGTTTCGTATTTCTTAGTCAAAGTACTTCAATCATTTAACATTTAACCTATAACCAATTTAATATAAATCAATTCCCAAAATAGGTATCTCATCTCAATTACATAACAATTATATTTGTCTAAATAGGTATTCAATCTTAATTCCATAACAATTGTGTTTTAACTAATATACAATTTCCAACATACATTCCCATTCCAGCATGCATTCCAATATAAGTTTGCCTTATAACCTAAGCATGCATTGAATTTTCATTTATAATCAAAGCATGCCTCAAATTTTGGTTAAATGACCAAATTCAGATGTAGATCACATTAACCAAAATAATTTGAACTCATAGTAACATTCCCTATCAGTCATAGGAGAAAATACCAAATTTCTTCAATTACATTAGCATAAGTGAATTATAATTAATTTCTAAGTCTAACCATTCTATTGACTTTAGTTCATGAATTATCAGAGCATGCATTAAATTCTTGATTACATAACAATTATATTATGTGTTGGTTCTCATAAGGTGGCTTAACCCAAGAGAGGAGGGATGAATTCTGTCTTTAAAAAAGTATTTCTTAACCCCTATGAAATATATTTTCCTCTTTTTCTACTTGAGATGAATAATAAAGCAATAAAGCATACAAATAGTAAAGCAATCAAACATACAAAAAATAAGATTTTTAAAGTGGTTTGGGCACCCCATCCCTACATCCACTCTTTTAGGAACACATATACCTTGTGTCCTGGGTTCCACTATATCCAATAGTAGAAGAACAAGTAGTGCTCCCCGTACTCTTCTAGATTCCAACTCTAGCGGGCATAAACATAGTGCTCCCAGCACTCATTTAGATTCTAGCTCTAGGGGGCATATACATAGTGCTCCCAGCACTCTTCTGAATTCCAGTTCCAGGGGGGCATAACTAGTGCTCTGAGCATTCTTCTAGATTCTAACTCCAGGGGGCATAACAAGTCATCCAAGTACTCTCTAGATTCCAGCTCCAGGGGGCATAACTTTGGTTTCATAAGCTAAACAGAAACTCTACCTTTATAGGTATTTATGTATACAATGATATGCCTCTATCTAGGCTGATAAGTATACACTGTTAAAATATAAATAAAATGATAACACATTAAGCACATTATAGTGATTTTAAACTCCCTTGATGTAGTGTTATTGTGGCATTAAAGGTCTTTGATCTTAGTAGCTCTTGGAGTGAAAACACTTGAAGGACTTGAATGGGCTTCTTGTTGGTCGATTCACCTTTATTACTTAGAACCCTCAAGCTCCTTAATGATCTTTGGGAAGACTTGATCTTTGAGTAACTCTTTGTAGCACACAAGATCTCCCTTGGATATATGGAAGAAGTAGGCCTTGAATAGATACAGAAAAATGAAGCTCTTGGATGTTATTTGAAGTTTAAAGCTCTTGGCCTAGGGATGCAAAGATTTGTGGAAGGTTTCAAGCTCAATCCCCTTGCTTCTTCAACCTTGAATCATCCCTTAGCTTTCCTTTAAAAATATGATCGTTGAAAGGAGTGGGAAGCAACTTTGAAGCTTGCAACATTCAGATATTTGAACATTGGAAGTTGGCAAGTGCAAGTGGCAGATCACTATGTCAAGTGACTGTGCACTAGGCAATATGGGAGGTGGCTGCCCCAAGCAACTATGGTCAAATGTTTGCAAAAGCTCCCACATCCACCTTGCTATCTACTTGCAGGTGATATGGCAGGTGATTGCGCCAAGCGACTGCCACACATGCGATAGTGGCAAGCGGCTATGATCAGGTAGGTGGTATCTTTAGATGAAGTATTTTGTCTATAGATGGCAAGCAGTATCCGCAGGCGCCTGCGATAAGTGACTGTTGTCTTGCACTCAACTTTTTTGTACTTTACTACTTATGAAACTTGAAATTTACTCATTATAAATCAAAACACTTTTACCCATATAGTTTTCATAAACTTTCAAACATTTTAAAAATTTGAATTTAAGCTTTGAACAAGAATAAATTTAATTAAGTGTGTCGATGAAGCATGGTTATTTAAATGTATTTATCCATTATGCTTTTTTCAAGTAGTAAGACATGGATAAGAACTTTAATTTATGTAAAACATGTTTAATGCTAACATGTTTCTACATTGTGGAGAAAAATTTTACACACTTCAATTGATCTCCATTTATATTAATGCTAACAACAAATACAATGTATTCCAACACATTATTACCCAAAAATTAACACTCTTGGTGTTACATCTTGGCCATATATTTTGTAAAAGGCATTCAGATTTGTGTAAGGGTAGAGTTAGAAGGTACAAAATGAGGTAGAGGTTTGGCCTTGGGTAGGATTAGATTCTTTTTTTATTTTAGGTTTAAAGGTTGACTTAGGAGAGGAGTTGGGCGATTAGGAAATTTGGATAGGTTGATGTTGGGTTGTGTATTTGATTTTGGTGAGGTTGGTTAAGGAGCAGGTGTAGGTTTGGGTGTTGGTGTGGTCTGTGGTTGTGGCTAAGTTCTTTTTTGGGTTTTGAGAGTAGTTTGGGTTGTGGCTTTCGATGAAGGCTTAGTTTGTCTAGATTTTGGTTTAGTTGGGTTGTTTAGGTTTAGTGGAAGGTTGGGTTGTGAGGTTTTGGTCTTAAGTTGCTGAGGTAAGGTTGTATTGGGAATAAAGATAAGTTTTTCATGGTAGGTAGGGTATTGTAGGTTAGGGAAGGGGTATATGATGGGGACGATGCCTTTGTCATAGGCATGTTGTGCAGCCATACAGTTTTTCTTAATTTTGGATACAACATCTACATAAGTCATTTTGGTGGGGTTGAAAATTTTGGGAATGTAAGAAGGGGGAATGGTTTTAGGTTGAGGTGGTGGTGGATTAGGTTGTCTAGGTGGCATTGGATGTGGGGTTTGGGTAAACTTGGTGGGCATGGTCTCCAAGGATGAAGAGGGAGTTAGCCAATCTTGTGAGAGTGGTGTTAGAACAAAGGGGGATAAAGGCCTATGCTAAGAGGGTTAGCAAATTCAAGTTAAATGAATGATGGGATTTTAGGTTCAGAGATCTTAGGTTTAGCGATAGGTCTGGTAGGAGAGGGAGTTTTGGTGTGTTGGTTGTGAAATGGGTAGGTTATAGTTGAGTAGGAGTGGGTTGAAAGTAGTTATATTGGTTGAGATGGTTTGGATGTGTTAGTCCCTAGGCTGGACAGAAGCTCAAGAAGGGGGGGGAGGGGGGGGGGGTGGGGGAGGTGTGAATTGAGCTTTCAAAAATTTTGGCCAATAACTTGAGAAATGGGTTTAAAATAAAAGAAAGTAAAACTCATAGCACATATGCACAACATTTTTATAGTGGTTTGGCCCTTCCTGGGTTCCTACTCCACTTCTGTGAGTCAGTCGCCTTTACTGAACTCAGGTTCCACTAAACACTTGTTGGTTTTACAAGCTCACCAACAACTTAATGGTTTTCTAAGCTCACCATTGGTTTCCAAGCTTACCAACAAACTTATTGGTTTTCCAAGCTAACTAGAAACTTTTACAAATTGTCGGTTTCATAAAGCTTACCAACTAACTTACTATTTTTCTAAATGAAAATGTACAAATTAATGTCTCTTACTTAGGCAGACTTGTACAAAAATTAAAATTCAATTTAATGAACAAAGTATGCAATAAGATCAGATTCAAACTACTTTTAAAGTTGATGCAAATCTGGCTTTGAATGCTTTTGAAGTATTATAGCAGTTGGAGTTGAATGATGGAAGATCATGAATGCTCTTCTTGAGTCAAATGATTTTCAGTGTGTTCTTAGATATAATTAAGTGTTTCCTTAATCATCGTTTTATAGGATTTGAAAAGATTTATCCATTGCAACCTTTAGCACCCTTTTCAAATTTCTTAGGTAGAGTTAGTAATGACTTTTGAATTCTATCGAGCTTCAGAATTTCTAAGTTAAGTACCTAGAACTTCTGACATTCGATCCATGGCTTAACAAAATTTTTGAAGTGGTTCCTTAGAATTTCTATGATAAGTGTTTTGTTAATAGTATTCTCTTTAGATTTCTATGCATTGATTTTGATATCAACGGTCATATTCTGAGCTTCTAAAGAATTTCTAAAAGACTTCTAATATATCTGTGAAAGTTAGATTTTGCTTCTATTATTTTTCTTTTACTCTCGCCTTCTTGAAGATGCCTTTGAGAATGCTTCTAAATTGATCCTAAGGATCTTGTGAATATTGTATCATCATTCTGAGTTGCTTCTAACGTGCTAAAATTTCTTCTAGAATAATTTTGTCTTCCTTAATAATGTTTTTGAGGTTCTTCTGAATGTGGAATAATTCTTCTAATTTAACTCTGGGGGTCAAATGTAGTTATGACGTTCTTGACTTTTTTAGTTTACTTCTGACATATTTTTGTCTTGTTTCTGAAGGTGTTTTGAGAAGATTCTAACTTTAGAATTTTCTTCTGATTTATTTTTGTATGCCTTGGTATTTATATTCTTCTGGAATAACTTCTAAGTGCAAAAAGTTCCTTTGTTTAACTTTTGATATACTTCTACAAATTTGAGAAAGCTTCTATCCAACTTCGGATGTATAATAATGCTACACCTTGACTCTAAGGAAGTTCTGATTTGCTTCTAACATGGTTCTGACATATGTCTGATTAGTTCTAAATTCTTACGTCTAATTAGTTTTGAATTCTTCTAAGTTTCACGTTGTGTTTCTGATCAGTTCCGATATGCTTCTGACAAGGTTCTAAGGCATTTCTTTAATACTTCTGAATTTTTGAATTTTCACACTTAGTCCCTGAATAGATTCTGATTTACTTCTGATCAATATTCAAATAAATTTTATTTTTGAATAAATTTTATTTGAGTATTCCCTTTTAAAATATCTTCCTTTGAAGGTTCAATGTAATAATTTTACAATTAACATCTTTTATTACTTGCACTTACTCTCCTTAATCTATTTTGATATTTAAATGTTGCATCACTTGGAAAGTAACCTATTAGTACCTTAATCTCATTCATCATCAAAATCAAGTTACTAAAGGGGTTAAACTAAACATTGTCCCCCTTTTTGATGATAACAAAACATTTGAATGATAAACCTTTCATAAAAATGCAGAATGTGCTATGTGATTCTATTGACTTAGTGGGGCTCCCCCCTGCATGGGTAAGCTCCCCCTGAATGTATGCTTTTAAATGTATATGTCTCTTATATGTCTCCTATTTCTCTCATTTTTCTCCCCCTTTTTGTCATAATCAAAAGAACTAAAGATTAGAATGTAAGTAGAAGGTGAAAGAGAATAAGAAAAAAAATACATTAGAATAGCAAAATATGTATACATTAGAGTGACAGATAAATTATATGGCAAGAGTAATTAAGATACATTAGAACAAAATGAGATACATCATAGCAAAGTGAGATACATCAGAAAAAGCATAGCATAAGAAAGTAACATCACATGGAATAATGAATATAGCTCGAGAAGGAAGATGTGAGTTAAATATAGTAGTAAGTTATGTTTTGGGCTTTCTAGAGTAAGTTAGAGGAAAAAATTGGGGGTGTTCAAAAGAAGGAGGAATTGTGGTCGTGGATGTATGTTTTTGAGTGGGTCGTTTGGAAGATGATGTAGGTTTAGATATAAATTTTTTATTCTGAGAGGAGGGGGAACTAAAGTGGGATCATTGGGAATTGTAGTGGGAGCTTCTTAGGTTAAGAAGGGACTTTTATAGGTTGAAATATAGATGATATTAATATGATCTTTAAAGTTGGGATCTAATAGTTCAAAAAAAAGGACAGGCTACTTCTTTAGGATGGCTTTAGTGTTGGCATTTACTTTAGCCATGTATTCTTCATAATACAGAGTATAGCGAGGAGGAGAATCCTTTTTATGAACTTTTGGAGGTGGAATTCTTGAATTTCTTTCTAGTTTGATTTATACAATTAATTTTATGGGAATAGAAGGTGATTTTCTAGATGTTTTTGGAGAGGGTGAGGTTGTTGGCTTTCTAGTTATTTTTGGAGAAGGTGAGGTTGGTGTAGGTAACATGGATGGTTTACAATAACACTCCCAAATTTTGTGATGAAGTGATGAATCGACAAGCTTTGGATAAGGAAGGGGAAGGTTGTCAATAATAGCTTGTAGATTATCTTTAGAGTAAAATGAGAATTCTTCCTCAGTTGTAAAAGTGATATTGAGAGATCTTGAGGGAGATGGAAATGTTATTCTAGGAGGCCTAATGCTGGAAGCAATTGAAGAAGTTTTTCAGTAAATGCATCTAGAAAAGGTTCTAATTCAGGAATGTTAATTTTATGGCTTGTGGGTGTGAGAGGAGGATCAGGGATAAGTTGGATTTTGGAAAGGGCAATTTGATCAGTGATTTATGAAATGGTAGAGCTTTAGGATGGATGATGAGGTTGTGGGATAGAAACATTTTGTAAATGGCATAATTGATATCTAATTAGGCTTTAAATTCATAATATGTTAGTTTGATTGGATGAAAAATCCAAAGAAGAATATCATAATTTTCATCAACTAGTTTTGGAGAAGGTGGAAGAGTTGGAGTTCTCTTCTATAGATGTAGAGGAAATTCTCCAATTTGAGTTGGAAGAATTTCTCCTAATAGAATATGATCATAATAAGACTAGTCCAGAAAGATTGATGGTTCGTGGGGAAGGAAACAAAACCTAGGAAGTGGTCTGGTTAAAAAACTGTCCATGCTTATTAATAGTTCTTGGGATTAGAAAGATATTTATCTAGTAGATTGGCTAATAGTTCAATGGGTATGAATTTTGGAAAGACTGATGTGGGCTGTGTCTTTGTAGGAGTTTGAATAATAGCTTCGGATTGTTCAGCCTAAGGCTAGACAACTTCTGGAGATGGAATCAATGAATGTGAAATGGAAGATGATGAGTGTGTAGTGAAATGAATGGGTGAAGGAGATTTGTGATGTTGTCAGTGAGAGAATGGGTAGGATGGTGAATATTGGGTTTTGATGGCTTCAATTTGACCACTCAATGCTTCTAGTTTGTGAACCAGTGATACCCAAATTGAGTCCATCTTTAGTTTGAGATTGAGTTTTGCATTTCAAGTTTGGTTAACCTTGTATGGATGGGTAGTAAATGGGATGAAAGAATGGTATCAATATTTTGTGGAATTGAGTAGGTGGGTTGATGAGGTTGAGGAATGAATGATTATTATCAAGTTTGGGTAGGTCCGGAGGGTATTATTGTTATACTTTTCTCTCTATCCTCTTATTCTGTCTCTTCTTCATTTCTTCCTGTGGCTTCTTCTCCTATGTTTGTTACTTCTTCCATAGTCTATTGCCTAGCTCTTCTCTCTTCTTCAGTTCTTGTTCTCTTTATTTGTTCTTCTTTTCTTGGCTTCTGAGAAAAATTGCCTTGTGGAGTTGATTTGAAGCTTATTCTCTTCAATGTATCTCTATTTATTATTTCTCTTATCATGAACTCTTCTCCATCTTTTTTGAAAAGATCAATATTGGCTATGTTGAGAAATTTGCTCATTATTATCACATAAGAAAGATAATACTTGGTAGATGTCTAGACCAAGTATAGCTAATCTACAATGATCTGAGCAATATCTACTCTTTTCCTGTGCATAATAGCCCACAAAATTTTAGCTTCCTTCTCAAAAATTTGATATGTAACTCCTAATTCTAGATATATGTTGTTGAAGATCAACCTATGAGTTAGCTTGAGGTTCAAATTCAAATGGCTGACATGCAGGTAATTTACATTCTCTTTGATTTCTACCCTAGCCAGATCTAAAAATAGCTTAATTCTATCAAATGGCATATCTATTTCTTATTGTTCTATCTTAGGAATGTTGAATGCATTTCTTATACTGTGTAGAGATAGATTTATTTGTCTTGCCAATCCATAACTTTCTAGTGTTGTAATTGAAATTAGTGACCAGAGCTAGAACCATTTTAGTGTAGCATTTATCCTTATGGCTCATGAAATTTTCTCAGCCTTGGAACTTAATCCAATTCGTCACCTCTAAGTTCAGGCCATTTTCTCCAAATACTTTGAAATAAAAAACTCTTCCTTTGAAAATTTTTCTTCCTTCAAAATACTTGATAAATTTATTATGAGCCGAAGAGTTGTTATTGAAGGTTACCTTTAGGACATAATCTTGTTCTTCTTCTCTTCCTTGGAGTCTCTTCTTCTAAACTTTTTCTTCTCCTTATCTCAAAATCTGTAGATGAAATTTTAGCTTGCTTGCTTGCCCATTTTTTCCTAGCAATTTGTAGTAACTTTGAGGGTTTTTGGCTTAGGGTTTTAAAAGAAAGGGTTTTCAGAGACTCTAGGAATGATAAATCTCTGAGGATGAATTGAAAGGAGAACAATTTGGAGGATGGAAAATGTAGGTGATGCAAAGATTTGAATCTCCATTTCTAAAGAGGGGCTCAGAGATTGGAAACAAATGTGCAGAATTTCGGACACTAGGGCTTTTAGAAGAGTTGGAGCTTCTGATATACGGTGTTAGAGTTTCTGTGGTGATAAGAGGGTTATCAAAACTTTTGCGTTTATAACCTCAGAAGTTCTGAGGACATATGTGTAGAAGAGTTTTCTTTTTAATAGAAGTTCTAGGGCAATTAAGCTCATGTATCAGAAGTTATAAGTAGGTATCATAGAACTTCTATGGCAAATATTAGTTTTGAAAAATTATTCCGAGATTCTATTAGAATTTCTAACTTGCTTCTGAAGCATTCTAAATGTTGTATCAGAATTTTTGAATTACTTTTGAAGTAATCTAAATTTTGGGAATTTAACATTTAATCATCTTAATTATTATTATGTGATCATTATCATTATAAAAATGATTAAATCAAGTAATATATATTTTATGTGTATGGATCTAGTACACCAAGTTCTCTCCTACTTTTACGAAATCTATCCTCTGGAAGTATTTTTGTAAAAATGTCTACTAATTGATTTTTAGTTGGTACATATTCTAAATAAATGTCATGAATTTTTATGTGATCTCTAATAGAGTGATGTCTGACCTCTATGTGTTTAGTTCTGGAATGCAATACTGGATTCTTTGTCAGATTTATTGCACTGGTATTATCACATTTAATAGGTGTATCAACATATGTTAAACTATAATCATTTAATTAGTGTTTCATCTACAGAATCTATGCACCACAACTATCTATACGTACATATTCAGCCTCAATAGTCGATAGAGCAATAGACATTTGTTTCTTTGAGAACGATGATATGATCATGCTTCCAAGAAACTAACATGATCTTTAAGTACTCTTCCTATCTACTTTATATCCTGCAAAATTTGAGTCAAATTACCCAATTAATTAAAAGTTTTAACCTTTTGGATACCATAAACAAAGATTTGGAGTGTCTAAAGGTATCTAAATATTCTCTTAACAACAACTAGATGTGATTCTTTAGGATCTAACTGGAATTGTGCACACATGCAAATAATGAACATAATATCTAGTCTACTTGCAATTAAATGGATCCTATTATGCTTCTATAGAGTTTTTTACAGATAGATCAAATGATTTTCCTTCTTCTAAATCAAATTTCTTGAGTAATTCTTTAGTGTATTTTGCTTGATGCATAAAGATTCCTTCCTTCATCTTTTTTACTTGAAGTCCCAAAAAGAAGTTCATCTCACCCATTAAACTCATCTCAAATTCTCCATGCATTACTTTGGAGAAATCTTGACATAATTTATCATTAGTTACACCAAATATCATATCATCTACATAGATTTAAACAATTAGTATATTACTTTTTTAATGCTTAATGAAGAGTGTGGTGTCTCCTTCACCTCTAGTAAATCCTTTTTTTTTTAAGAATTTAATTAGTCTCTCATACCATGCTTTAGGAGCTTGGTTTAATCCATAGAGAGCTTTCTTGAGTTTGAAAACATGGTTTGGATCATAAGGATCTTCAAACCAAGGAGGTTGTCCTACATAAACCTCTTCATTAATGAAACCATTCATAAATGCACTTTTGACATCCATTTGATAAAGATTGAAATTCATGAAAGATGCAAATGCTAGCAACATTCTAATAACTTCAATTTTGGTAACAAGAGCATATGATTCTTCAAAGTCTATTCCTTCCTCTTGACAATATCTTTTTGCTACTAATCTTGCTTTATTTCTTATTACTATACCAGATTCATCTAATTTGTTCCTAAAGACCCACTTAGGTCCTATAATAGATTGATGGTTAAGCCTTGGAACAAGTGTCCACACATTCTTACATTTGAATTGGTCCAATTATTCTTACATAGCTGTAAAGCAATTTCCATCATCTAAAGCTTGATTTATGCAAGTTAGTTCTAGTTGAGAAATGAAAGCAAAATTACCACAGATTTGATGATATGAAGACCTAGTTCTCACTTTATCATAAATATCACCAATTACTTGGTTTTCAGGATGATCATGCATGAATCTCAAATCTTTGATAAAGGGATTGTTAACTTCATTATTTATCTCATTGATGGATGGTCCATTATCTATTTCTTCTTCATCTTTTTTTTATGATTATGAAGGATCTTTGTCTTTATCTTGCATCTTTATTTTCTCCATGGAAGTTGTAAGTTCTCCTATCCCATCATCAAAATTGCTTATCCTTCTAGAGGGGTTAGTACTTTAATCAAATTTTATATGAATGAATTCCTCTGCAGTTTTATTTTTCAGATTGTAGACTCTAAATGCCCTGCTAACAATAGAATAACCAAGAAAAATGCCTTAATCAGATTTGCTATCAATTTTGCCACGGTTTTCCTTCCCATGGTTAGGAATGAAACATTTGCAACCAAAAGTGTAGAAATGAGAAATATTTGATTTTCTACCATAATATAATTCAAATAGAGTTTTGTTAAGTATAGATCTAGTAAAAATTCTTTTAATAATGTAACATGAAGTATTCATTACTTCAGCCCAAAAATATTAAAGTAAGTTACATTCACTCAACATTATCCTTACTATCTCTTACAAGGATCTATTTTATTTTTAGCTACTCCATTTTGCTAAGCTGTTCTTGGTGCAGAGAATGTGTCCAAAATTCCATTGCTTTCATAAAAACCATTGAATTTTTGGTTTTCAAATTCTCCACCATGATCACTTCTTATGGCTACTATATGAGAATCTTATTCATTCTATACATGATTGGTAAATATTTCAAAGAATGCAATAGTTTCATCTTTGGAAGTGAGAAACATTATCTAGGTGAATCTGGAATAGTCATCTACAATGACATATGCATAATGTTTCCCTCTAAGACTTCTAGTCCTTGTTGATCTAACAAGATCCATGTGTAGTAATTGAAGTGGTTTGGTTGTGTATGCTTCTTTGTTTGATTTGAATGATTCTCTAACTTGCTTTCCTTTTAAGCAAGCATCACACAATTCATTTTGGTCAAACTTTAGGTCTTTGTTATATAGTTTTTCAATCATAAACTTGTTGGCATGTCCTAGCCTTCTATGCCACAATAAGGATTCTTCATTATTCACAACAAGACATTTGACTTGGATATTACTCAAATCTACTAAATATGCATTTTCATATATTTTACTAAGTACTACAACTAAATTTCAATTATCTATTATAGAACATACATGTGATTCAAGCACAACCTTGTAACCATTATCACAAAATTTACTAACACTGAAAAGATTGTGTTTTAATCTTTCCACTAATAAAATATTCAAAATAGTAATAGAGGGATGTTAGCTGATCTTACCAATCCCAACCATTCTAACTTTTCCATTATCTTCAAAGGTAACTATTCCTCCATTTTTAGTTTTTAATTCTGCGAACCACTCCTTCTCCCCTATCATGTGTCTTGAGCAACCACTATCCATATACTATTTGCCTATAATTTTTGGTACCCATTTAGGAATGGGTCCAAGTGGGTTAGTGGCAGAATATTTTGGCACTCATTGCTTTTTAGATGTTATTAATCTATTATCCAGAGATATTATTGCATTTATTATATTTGTAATAATTTTTGGTACCTAAATCAAGTTCTATTTAGGTTCTAATTCTCTTCCATGATTGTTAATTTTTTTCTTTGGTTTTCTCTACTTTTCTTCTTTGCCTTTACTTTAAATAAAGTAGAGGTCAATGTTTTTCTAAGGGCATGATTTTTTACTTTTGTTTGCTCAAGTTTTATGTTAAGGTTTTGGTTAGTCTTGAGATGAGTATTTTCTTGTCTTAACTTAGAGCATTCATAGATTATTATTTCTAGTTCTCTTTTTATTTCCTTATGTTTAGCTTTTAAGTTTTGAATCTGAGTATAATTCATCTAATAATTCTTCTAGATTAGAGGTTTCTGGTTTTGAGTTTACTTCATTTTCATGGATGTCTATGATGCTTATTCTTGTATGATGCTCATCCTGATTTCTTTGTTTGGAGCTAAGTGAACTGAATTGTGCTTCATTTTCTTCTTCTATTTCACTCAAGATTTCTTTCATCATATTCTCTAGTATTTTCCATGCAGTCATAGCTTTCTTCTTCTTTCGAAATTTCCTATTATTAGAAATATTCTTTTTATCAAAGTAAGAATTATACATTTTCTTCTTGTCTTCTTGCTTTTTATCTAGTTCTAGACAATCAAACTTCATGTGCCCAGACTTGTTGCAATTGTAATATATTTGAATCTTCTTTCTCTTTTCCTTGCTCTTGTTGTTGCTTTTGAAATTGTTTCCAAATTTCTTCTTCCTGATCATATTTTTGAATCTTCTAGTTATCATTGCCATATCCTTATCATCTTCACTCATTGAGGCTTCTTTTGAAGATTCTTCATTCTCCGAATCAGATTGTAAAGCAATCTTCTCACCTTTGACTTCATCTGAAACTATTTGCTTCATTAAGACTTCATGTGTCATTAGTGATCCTATGAGTTCTTCTATTGTCATTTTATCCATATATTTTGTTTCCTGGATAGTTGTCACTTTAGGCATCCAAAATCTAGGTAAAGATCTCAAGATCTTTTTAAATAACTTGGGTTCTTCATATTTCTCTCCCAAGCTTTTCAGTCCATTGGTGATTTTTTGTTGCCTTCCAAACATTTTAAAGATAGTTTCTAACTCCTTCCTGGAGAAGGCTTCATATTCCTGCACTAAAATATTAATTTTAGTTTCTTTTACTTGATTTATACCTTCATGTGCTATCTAAAGTTTATTTCAAATTTCTTTGGCTGAATCATGGACAAAAATCTTTTTAAATTCAGATGAAGATAGTGCATAGTAGAGATAATTATTTGCCTTAGCATCAAGTTCTATTGTTTGAATTTCTTCTAATGTATATTTATCTATAGTGGTTGTAACATTCTTTTCATTCTTAACTATAAGCCACAACTGGTAATCTGTGGTGATCAAGAAAATTTGCATTCTCATCTTCCAATACCCATAATTGGTTCTATAAAAAGTGGAGGTTTGGAAGTAGATTGTCCTTCAGCAGATGTATTGTGGAACATACTAGTCATTTGATTCTCTTCACAAGTTAATATACTAGTAATTAAAAATTAACTACCGAAGCCTACTATAATACCATTATTGGTTCCTAGTTGGATGGTAGCTCAAGAGAAGGGGGGGGGGGGGGGTGGGTGAATTGAGCTTTCCAAAATTTTGGCCAATAACTTGAGAGATGTGCTGGAAATAAAAAAGAAATGAAAACTCACTGCACATATGCACAAGATTTTTATAGTGGTTCGGCCCTTCCTGGGTTCCTATTGCACTTCTCGGAGTCAGTCTCCTTTACTAAACTTAGGTTCCACTAAACACTTCTTGGTTGTACAAGCTCACCAACAACTTACTGGTTTTCCAAGCTTACTAGAAACTTTTACACGTAAACCTCACCAACTAACTTATACACCTTGATTTCCAAGCTTACCAACTAACTTACTAGCTTTCCAAGATAACTAAAAAATTTTACAAACTATTGGTTTCACAGAGCTTACCAACTAACTCACTATTTTTCCAAATGAAAATGTACATATTAATGCCTCTTATTTAGGTAGACTTGTATAAAAATTAAAACTCAATTTAATGAACAAAATATGCAATAAGATCAGATTCAAACTCCTTTTGAAGTTGACATAGATCTGGCTTTGAAGGGTTTGAATGCTTTTGTAGTATTGTCACAGTTGGAGTTGAATGATGGAAGATTATGAATGCTCTTTGTGAATTAGATGATTTTCATATTTTTAGTGTGTTCTCGGATATAATTAAGTGTTGACTTAATCATCTTTTTATAGGATTTGAAAAGATTTAGTTATTTCAACCTTTAGCTTCCTTTTCAAATTTATTAGGCAAAGTTGTTAATGACTTTTGCATTCTATCAGGCTTTAGAATTTCCGAGTTAAATACCCAAAACTTTTGACATTCGATCCACAACTGAACAGAATTTCTGAAGTGGTTCCTCAGAATTTCTGTGATAAGTGTTTTCTTGGCAGTATTCTCTTTAGATTTTCTATGTAATAAGCTTAGAAGAACTTCTGAGAGACTTCTGATATACGTATGTAGATTGGATTTTGTTTCTGATATTTTTCTTTGACTCTTGCCTTCTTGAAGATGCCTCTAAGAAGGCTTCTGAATTGCTTCTAAGGATCTTCTGAGTCTTACGATAGCATTCTGAGTTGCTTCCAACATGCCAAAATTTCTTCTAGAATAATTCTATATGCCTTAATATTGTTCCTGAGGTTCTTCTAAATGTGGAATAATTCTTCTGATTTAACTCTAAGTGTTGAATTTACTTCTGATGTTCTTGACTTTTTTAGTTTATTTGTAACATATTTTTATCTTGTTTTTAAAGGTCTTCTGAGAAGATTCTGACTTCAGAATTTTCTTCTGATTTAATTCTATATGCCTTGGTATTATTTTTTATGTTCTTTTGACATAACTTCTGAGTGCAAAAGTTCCTCTGTTTAACTTCTGATGTACTTCTGTAATTCTAAGAAAGCTTTTATCTGACTTTTGATGTGTAATAATGTTACACCTTGACTCTGAGGAAGTTCTAATATGCTTCTGATGAGGTTCTAAGATATTTCTGATTAGTTCTGAACTCTTGTAAGTTTCACGTTGTGTTTCTGATGGGTTCTGATATGCTTCTGACGAGGTTCTGAGGCGTTTCTTGAATACTTCTGAATTTTTGAATTTTCGCCCCATGTCTGCAAATAGACTCTGATTTACTTCTAAACAATTTTTGAACAACTTTTATTTGAGTATTCCTTCTTAAAATAGCTTCCTTTGAAGGGTTAATGTAATAATTTTATAATTAATACCTTTTATTACTTGTAATTACTCTCCTTAATCTGTTTTGATATTTAAATGCTGCATCACTTGGAAAGTAACATTACCTTAATTCTTTACTCATTTGTTTATTAATCATCAAAACTAAGTTATTTAATCTCATTCATCATTAAAATCAAGCTTAGTAAAGGGGTTAGACTTAATAGAATGGAGGCTGAGTAGACTCAAATAGAGAGATGAGTGTGTCCAATTTAAGATTTACAATCTCTTCTATTTTATCTATCCTATGGGATAGAAGGCATATACTAGACACCATTTGAGTTGTAGTATTTTCAAGTCTAGTATATATAAGCTCAAGTTGGGTGTGGACTTAGTTGGTGATGAAAGCTCCTAGGGAGGTAAGGTTAGGTTGAAAAGTTTGGGCTGTTTGACTAAGTGTTGGATGAGGAGAGGGTGCAAACGGGGTAAGCTCTCATTACTTCCGCTTCTCTTCTCTCTTTTTCTTTTGTTCTTCTTCCACCTTATCATCTTTCTTTCTCTCTATCACTTCTTCATTCTTCCTTTCTTCTCCATTCTTCTATTGCTCTTCTTCCTCCTACCTTCTTCCTCTTCTATTTTTTGTTACCCAACCACCAACTTTAAACTTGAATTAATTTCTCTTGATGGTGGATTTCCCAAGAATGTTTATTTTCTTCACTTGCTCTCCAAATTTGTCTCTTACATTGTGTAATGCCCTGCACCCCTACCCTATGCATTTTCACCTCGCACTATTGGGGCCGATGCAAAACACTACCATTTCCCTTCTCTTAAGGGAAATCTTATCATAACCTCACCATTTTCCTAATTTTCAGGGAAATGTCCTAAATCCAACAGAGTCTACCCTATATTATGGACATTTATATCTAATATACATGTATGAAATTAAATAAAATGTACATTTTTATTCTATAAAACAACAATTATATCTAAAATTCCTAGACCTAAACTCACAACTCCGCCCAAGATCGAAATCGTTTCATGATGGCAATGTTCCACCCTGAATTAATACAATTCCACATAAAATCTCATACTTAAATGATTTATTATGACATAAAATACATTATTTACAATTTGATACAATCATACAATCTCATGATTAAATAATAAATTACAAATTTCAATGGGATTCCAATCCCAATTTACCATACCATCATAGTAATGTCTACAATTCTTACTCGTCAATCCCAACCCACAGTTAGAATTCTTTACTTGTCATGTCAGCTAAAAAATAGATTAAGAAGGCATGAGTCTGGGCAACTCAGTAAGTAGACAATAATAAAATAAAATAATAATTAATTATAACAATATATTCTAATCTAGAACATGTATCATATACAACATAAAACAAATTTAAACCATCACCAAAACATGTCACATTTTCATCTCATCCTGAGATGTACAATCCAAGGCAATTGTACCATGAGGCTTGCAACCTCATTATTTCCATGCATACCCTATGCCCTTCTGGCGTATAATATCATACAGTGCTATTTCAGCAATTGACATCACATCCTAGGCCACTTTGGCTCATCATACCACAATACACGCCATACAGACATGTCATATCAGCATACATGCCATGCAGGCACCACATATCTAGTTATGCTATACAAGCATAATATTACAATTGTGCCTTAAATGCACATTACATCATTACACATATTTATACATGGAATGCTTCTCATTTGATTCATACACACTGCTATGGAATATCACTTATCCCATCTTTATCACCTATTAACAATATTACAATAAGGAGTTATACTTTCCCTATTAATTCATACAATAAAAACACATTAATAAAATATAATATCAAATCTTAACATGGGATATACTCATCTTATCTATTATTTCCATCAAACACTCAAGATATTCGCTATCCCTTTCATATAAACATCTATACACAAGAATAAGCATATGGTGGGATACTCTCTATCCCCATTACTCACATGTTCATATCACAGCAAAATACCATGTATTTCATTTCCAAGGGATACTTACTATCCCTAACATTCATATATAACCAATATAATACAAAGTAAATCTAGGGATGCACTACCCCATCAATCCAACATGCATAAATTTATGCATACAAATGTTCACAGTCGTACACATATAAACATTCATGGGATACTCCATGTCCCTATTCGTTCATGCATTTGTTGTACCCGACAAACATTCATCTTAAACAAGCACAAGATATCCACAATCCTTTATACAACATTAGTCCATAACTAAACACGGGATAACTACTATCCCCCATCCAAAACATATATGCTCGTAATCAACCATGGGATATATTCTATATCCCCATCCATACATTCAACAAACAAAGAAGGCAGCTTGCTTACCTTAGGCTTTTAGCTCCAAACCACTTTCCTCCCACTCTGTCTTATCATCCTTCTTATATCATTCTATGCAGGGCCACAATCCCATTTATTTAATCATTTGTAATCATGTATTCCATACATTATATTAATATCTCTCTTATAGCCAATCTCAAGCCATAATTTTTGCAAGAAACTTTTTTGTTTGACATATTTCTCTAGCATCTTACATGATTACCATTTAAGCAATATACAAATAACTCAATTAAGCTTTTAATCTAATTAATTCATGGGTTACATAGTCCATTCACAAGAATTCTTATTAACACCTAACTAGGGCTTAGTTATACTTTTGATTTCATTGGTTCAAATCACTCTATACATGTTCTAAAACATTATAATCATGTCATTAATCATTTACCCTATGATTACTTCAATAAAAATTAGAAAATCCCCAATTTTTACTATTCATAAAAACCCCAGCTTTGAAATTTCCATAATTTCTCATGCCAAATCATCATAATCATTATATTAAACCATTCCCCCATGAATTTATAAACATATGCATCAATTTAAGACTAAAATTTCATCATTTTTCAAAATACTAAAATAAAAAATCTGAGATTTGGTTAGAAAATCGAGCTTACCTTCACTTTAAGCATAGCCGTCCTTCCTAGATGAAGACCAAGCTCCCATCTCCATGTTGCACCTTCCATTTGGAGGAATCTGACGTTTCTTCCATTTTCTACCATTTTTCAGGATTTGAATAGGTGAAAAATTGGGTTTAACTAAAAAACCCTAGCTAAATCAGCAAGAAACAAAGTTAAACAAGGTTAGGGCATGAAAGGGGAAGAAATGGGATGAAAAATCCAGGCACCTGCCAATTGACAGAAACTATCGCTGCCTCCCGTAGCCGCCTACCTCATTGCCTACTAGGAGCAGTTTTGGTACGATGGCCATAAATTCCTCATATGAACTCCACCTTAAGTGACTTTTAGTCCATTGGATAGATAATTTCAAGCGATACAACTTTAAAGTTTACTACTATTTCCAACGCATCCCATAAATATGTCAAAATTTTAATTAAAGTGACTCATTACATTATTTTCAGCAATTTTCAACATTTAGAGCAATTTAATCATGCGTTCTTCATTTTATATCCAAATAATATAATTCTTGATTTGTTACAAAGATAATTTTAAGATCTACCACTTTTATGTTAAAAACTTTGTCTAAATCATCCAAATTTTATATCAAATTTGGACACAAATGACATCATTCATATTTTTAGCTTTTTCACTATATCTGATCATATATGAAACTTTTTACCCCTCATTTTGAACAATAATCCACAATTTAACCACTAGGTGTTACACATTGATCCTATAGTCTCTTATGAATTTGGTAAGGAGCATTCTTTAGGGCAGAGGAAGCCTTGAGTTTGTCTTCATAGAGTACAAGTGATCCGACATAAGTTGGGCCGCATCAATCTTTCCCTTATTCTTTCATGTCCAAACAATTTTGGCATCTTTCTCAGGGATTTGATCTGTACTTCCCATTTTAGGATAGATATTATTGAAGAACATGTTATGGACAAGCTTCAAATCCAAATTGACGTAACTAGCATGTAGATAAACCTCATTTTCTCTTCTTGCTACTCTAGCGAGATCAAAGAATATCTTAGACTTTCTCTTAGACCATTGTATTGTGTGACACCCCAAGCTTGAAGGTAAGAACCTTCCCATGTGTGAGTATGTGGTTTTTCTTTGATAGATGTGTGCATGTATGTTTTTAATCTGAGATAGCTGTGTGCATGAATTATTTGAACTTGTTGTGAGATTTCCATCTACTTTGTGATATTATTGGATAATAGGAAATCATCATCCTCAATTATGCCACTAGTTCCCATGAAGGTGGCATCTAAAATTAGAACATTGTGTGGGCGGATAATGTTCCACAAAATAGAAGCCGTCTCCTTCACTTCCTAAATCATCTGCTCAATCGTGTGTTGCAAAGAAATTAAAGTTGAATTTCAAAGATAGATATGCTGAATTTTATAGATAGATATCATGCCTCGAGAATGCCCTATTCCAAATTGCATCCTAGGCCATGAATTATGATTATCTACTACTACATGGCATAGCTTAAATTTCATCTTTACAATCCATTCACACTGATATTCTAATAGCAAAATTGTTGAAGGACGCATGGTTTGCGTCATGAATGCCTAAATCTGCAATGTGATGCAAAAAGGTGCAATTAGTGTAGGCGTGGTTGAGATTGCCTGAGGCCACGTAGTCAAGAAAGACGCCTGGTTGCGCCACTAAGACATAATGGCAAAAACCTCTTCTACTAAGAAGTCGCATGGACAACATGTGGGGTATCCATGTTGAGTAGACAAAAACACAATGGCAAAGCCATGCCTCGTTGCTTGCCTGTGTGCTCACATAGGTAGGGGTAAGAAAACCATGTTATGCAGATGATGTGAAGAGAAGAAGTTGGGCAGTCAGGATTGCTCACCTACACTACCAACTCGCATAGGCTGCAACACTTAATTCTAGCATAGATGAGACAACAACCTCTCCATTCGGAAACATGGCAGCAGAACATCTCTTGACCATGCTACTATCTATTCGCATAACCAAGCCAAACCTAGTCCCACTACCAGATTGTGTTTGTTAGAGGTGAGTAGAATTATTGCAAAGGTAGGCAGCAATGCTACTTGGTCGCATAGCCAGGAGACTTCTCCACCACCGTCCATTCACAGCTACCTTGATAATGACGTTCCCTCAAGCAGAGCTTGTGTAGATAAGGTGTAATGGCTGGAGCTAGCGTAGGTAGAGTGGGGACCACATAAGCTTTCTTCATCAACTCATATAGGCAAAGTGGGGACCAAATAACAACTATAATGCCCTGCTTTCTCAAGGCATTACTAAGGTAGTAACAGGAGGACACTTGGCCAAAGTCTCCCTTGAACATACCATCTGAAACCTGTATAAGACATACACAAACACATGTAGATGCCCAGAATCATAGTCGCACTGTAAAGGTAGAGTGTGGAAAGATATTCATACATCAACTAAAGTGAAGACATGCAAATATTATGGTTCATATAACTTAGATTTACATTAATTACATCATTGACTTAACTCATGAATTACATTTTTACATTTCCAAAATATAACAAATAGGTAATAAGCTCTAGACATCAAATTTTATCACTCTCCTGAGCTCCAACTCCTCGTTGGGCTCCGTCTTTAGACTTGTCAACTAAAAATATAATAAAATAGAGTGAGTTTGGGTAACTCAATAAGCAGATAACAATCAAACAATAATGAACATAGTAATCAACTAATGATACACTGCAACATAATAAGATAAACAAATGAAACTACTATTATGGGGATAGTTTGAATTATAACATTCTCACCATGTATATCTAGATCAAATAGGTTGCTTTTGCTATAAAAATTCTAATATAACCTTTCCTTTTTGTTGGTACTGACTTCTTCTATATCATAATTATCATAACATCCCATCATAAGTGATTATAATTACGCATATTTCATTATCAAATACATATATTTTACATGCCATTAACCAATGTCATGATCAAGAGGCATCCAACAAAGTTAACTCAGCCATATCAAAGTGGACCTAGCCACTACCGAAGTGGTCCCAACCACTACCAAATGGACCCAACCACAACAAAGTGAACTCCACTTCTTACTATGTGGGTGTGCTCTAGTTTATCCCTACAACCTGGTTACTATTGTTGCGAGAATCATAACTATGTGGGCCACATAGTCCATGACTTCTCACCTTTATTGCAACGTAGGGTTATGACTTTCCCATTCATGCCCATTAAGTAATCAGGGGAGTTACACACAATAGGCCAGAATTAGCCTCTTCACGATTACAGGCGACACAATCAAATGTCGCCCTTTCTCAGTTGGAATCATAACACACAAAGGAACAAACAAACAAACCTAATACAATTAAAGATATTTTTAGCAAGAATTCAACTTTTCTTACACATATCCATTATCTAAATGTGCATTCGCTTCCTAATCAATTAATCATATTTAACTTCATTTTCACCCAAGTGTCAAGTCCAAGTACATTTATCTTATTTAGTAATTTCTTATGCCATTCTAATGGTTATCATAACACAACCCTCCTTGTGTTATTTCTAATGTTTTACCATGATATTATAATAAAATATAACTTCTAAATAGCATAAATCTCATGCTTATACTTAATTTAACAAAATAAGCAAATTTTAGAAAAATAAAAAGAGTTATTGATCATAGTGAACTAGATGCTGCAGTAATAGTTTTGGATGCCGTGGCATCCTACTCTTTACAATTTAGATGCCGCAACATTGTTTTTGGATGTCGTGACATCCCACATTTTTGCCTAAAATTTACTATTTGTAGTGGGTTGAATGCCGTGATATTAGTCTTTTGCATGCCCATTCTGTAAACGATGCTGTGACATCTAGATTCAATGTTGCGGCATCCTTCCACTATCTCCCTTGTGTGACTTGATTTTTTGCCCTATTTGCATGTATTGATGTTACTTCATTTACTAAGTATAAGCTAACCATTTAATTTCATTTCAAAGCATATTTAACATACTTCGCATACATTAAGCATGAACATAACATATTTTTACAACCCTTAGACAATTACCATATAATGCTCTAAAATACATCTATATATAATGTATAAAACACTGCTCAATTACTTATACAAAATAACCTACTTACCTATCGATGCACCTTTTTTTCACTTCAACTTTATGTTTCCACAATTTACTGCTCAGTGGAAAGGTCCTACACTAAAGATGCATATCACATGATCATTTAATTGTAACATGAATCTATAAATCTATAAATCATCTCTAGTGCAAGATTTGTTTTAAGTTCCTAGCATAACTTTGCTTGGAGTTTCTTTCAACTTAACCTCCACTAGCAAATGATTAAGCCATCATTAAAATAATCCATTGGTGTTGTAGTTTCCTTATAGTCATTTCACTAAACATGTATAATACAACTTACAACTTACAACCCAATAACCAATGTTGTATAGAAGCCAAGTATTGGCTTTAACTGCATATAAAAACTTCTAATAGAATTTTCTTCGTAATTTACATTCCATGCATTCATTCCAACGTCCAAACTAGGTTTCTACAAAATCCCAGCTTTCCAACTATAAATATTAGCTTCATAAATTACAATTCAAAGATTTCTATCTAACAAAAGTTAATAATTAGTAATAAATTTGGTTACCTAACTAATTTCTCTAATTAGAAGTGGTAATCTTGAGTTGAGAAATCCAAACCCCAATTTCTCTACCACCCCTCTTGCTCCAACTCGCTCAACATAGCATTTTCTCTGCAGTGGATTGTTGCAACACACTCTATTATCAATCTGCTAGCGATTCTACCTTTAAATCTACCCAAATTTGTGATTTCCAAAGTTTGGAGAATAAAAAGAGAAGCTTAGAATGAATTAGGGCTATAATTGGGGTTGTTGGAGCATTTTAACCTCCATCCCCAATGATACTCTAGCACCATATGGGAAAGCATGCATCGACGGTACAATTTTCTTGTTTTATACCTCATTCTATCATTGAATTCTCATCTTATACAATACAATACTCTGTTTGTTAACCATGGGTATCAAAATTTTCCACTGATAATATAATCCAGTACACATACATTATCTACATCAGACTACATGCTTAATTATCAGTAACAAAATTTTTCAAGGCCTCACAATAACCTTGCCAAAATAAGGGATAGTGCAAACTAAAGTCGCGTAGGGGAGAGGATCGCCCAAGCATTGCTTATGTTGCCAAATCACAGCTATAGGAGGTAGCGTAGGCTAAGCAACAAAAAGTGTCTCTCCATGTCAACCAATAAGGTACCTCCAAAAGTAGATAATAACATCTTCATCAAGCCAACTTGCTCGTGTAGTCGAGGAACTATGAAGACTAAATAGGGGATCTTGTAATCAGGCAGAATGCCTGATCCCATCGCAAAATCATGTCGACAATAATGTCTCCAAACGAAAGTCAACATAGGCATTGAAGTTCCATCCCAAAATCGCGTGGGCAGAAAAACCCACTACAGCAGGTCAAGCATGCTTGGTTTTGTTGCAAACTGTCTCCCTTCAGAACACATAGGAAGCATGAGTGGAAACTACCTAAGTAGCATAGTTACACTGTCCGCACATTCAGACAATCTCAAAATTGTGCAAGTGGGGTTGTTGAGATAATGACCAGCATATTTGGTTGGGTTTGGATGATTATTACACCCTAGATTTTGGTTTTACCCATGCAGATGGAGTCACACAGGTAGGATAACCAACATAGTTGAAGTTCCCTGGATTTTGGTTTTACCTGCATAGGTGGAGTCGCTTAGGCAGGATAACTAGCATAGTTGAAGTTTGGATGAACCTTATCCAATAGTTATTTGCCTAATCTGTGCAAGTAAGCAAGCCATACTCCACCGTCCATTGCTATCATGCACTTGCCTATTTGCGAAAGCAGGATATAATGAAACCATACAAGCCATCTACATAGCTAAATGAGATTTAGATGGATTTTACCCCATGTAATCAAAGAAATTTGCCTCTACAATTGAAATGCAAAGAGTTTACAAAACAAGTCATGAGTGCATTTTCAGCCTACCTGTGCAAGTGGAAACAATGCAATCAAGAGGGGTTGGGACTCCAGGTCATGTATATGCCTTCCACTTGTGTAGTCAAAGTTCATGCAGATTGATATAATTTTCATTGCCCATCGGATGTTGTCTTAGTCTTGCGCAGGCAAACAAAAAGAAAGAGAAAAATCAAATCAAATCAAAATCAAAAATCATGTTGGCCCATTCATAACCAAGAACAAGCATGTATGGGAAGTTTTGGTTAGGAAATATGATCAAATCTGATTTCAACTGAATGAAACCGGACCATCTAATCTAATGGGATTCATTAGAAATATCTAAGTAAGCATGAAGTTGGACCCCCAATTGTTTGAAAATGTGACAATGGACATTGCTTGATGAATCTACATGAGCACATTGAGCATCTTAATCAAGCCACCCATGCGTTATGCAAATTAATTTGCATGGTATCTTCATTGAATATGCATGCAATTAATTAGATTTGATAAAATGGCAAATCATCATCATAAAAATATTTGGGATGACTCAATGGTGAAGGCAGGCTCTTCCCAAAATGATGAGGATGACTCAATGGTGAAGGCAGGCTCTTCCCAAAATGATGAAGGTAGGCTCTCCTCAAAATGGTGAAGGCAAGGTCTTCCCAAAATGGTGAAGGCAAGCTATCCCCCAAAATAGTGAAGGCAGGCTCCTCAATGGTGAAGGCAAGCTCTTCACAAAATAGTGAAGGTAGTCTCTCCCCAAAAATGGTGAAGGCAGGCTCTTCACAAAATGGTGAAGGTAGGCTCTCCCCCAAAATGGTGAAGGCAAGCCTTTAAATAATGATGAAGGTAGGCTCTCCCCAGAAAGGAGAAGGCCGGCTCTCATCAAAATGGTGAAGGCAGGCTTCTTCAAAAATTACCCTCATGGGAGAAGGTGGGCATTCCTAAACTACCCCTAGAGGTGAATGTAGCATTTGAGGTGTTAAATTGTTGGGCTTTAGTATTAATATGAATGGGGATGAAAATTTTCAAAATTATTTGAAGGAACTAATGATGGGAAACAATGACATTTTATGTAAAAATATGATGGAAAAAGTTAAAGAGAATAAAGAATTCAATTTGGAAGAAATGACATTGGAAAACTGAGGAGAAAAATGCAAAAAATAAAAATGGCGCTAGCGAACTGGCACCAGTGGCACCAAAAGGGGCGCCAACAGCACTAGAGCACAATGCAGCAAGGCGATGGTAGACGGATGGTACCGTCAATGCTGGATGGCAGTATAAAAGCTGCAACCTGATTCTTTTAACCATTCCATTCTGTTTTCCCTTCCTTATTCTATTATCTTCCTCCCCATGCCTAAGACCCATGATCTACCATTTTTTGTGCCATTTAGCTTGTAAATTATATGATTATCATTGATAAGCCATCACTCTTGTATTCAAACCCAGGTTTTCCCAATATGGACTACGAAAAATGAAAGGAAAGTGGTTTTTGATGATTCGATGGAAGATTTTGAGGATTTAAGCTTGGATTCTTGTCCATAGGAGAAGGGCACGCCTCAACATGGAGGTAAATCACTCTTTCCCTATCCAAAATTTAAAGTTTTATGTAAATTAGGAGTTTTAAAATATCAATAGTGAAATAAATGGGAAAAATGGTGGAATTGAGGTGGAAATCATGAGAGAAAGTGATTAGTTCCTAGATCAAAGTGTTTTGGACTTGTTTGATGGTCTTTCCCCAATCAAAATTGGGTTGGTAGGCTTATTAGGGTTTTTAAACAGTGAAATTTTGGGAATTTTGGAGAAGATGATGAGTATTGATTGTTGAAATTATGGGAAAAATGGTTAATTTATGAACGATAATGTTTTTGGGGCTGTTTAAGCATGAAAGTGCGATTATACATTAATGCCATCCATGAATAGTAACCCTAGGGTAAAAATTGGTATGAAACGATGTAATTGATAAAGAAATTTGCACAATAACTTGATTACAATGGTTGTGGCATGATTTAGAGTTGATAAAATGAGATTACATATGAATTTTGGTTGTGAACAGTCACTTGTAGCTAGTAAATGAGGATTTTGTATAGAAACATAAGTATGCTTGGGTTAATTAAATTATAACCATAATGAGCATGTTATTGAGGTAAATCAATGTTGAATATGTATTAAAATTATGATGTATAATTGGGAATGAAAGACCAAAATCCCATGTGAGAGAATAACTTATAAACTATGGATGCTTGTAAGAAATTAAAACATTTGTATAATGAATTGTCAAACAATTATATGAAGATGAGTATGAATTACTTTGATTATCCATGTTGAATTATGCAAAAGTAAATGATACTTATAATTTACATGATGAAATGTTTTATGAGTAAGGCTATATGAGTAACTAAGCATAAAACAACTTGAAATTGATTATGCAAGAGTTATTAATATATTATATGGAATACATGATTTATGTGCCTAGGAAATAATTAACAATGAATGAAGGTTTGATAACCTTGTGTAATCAATGATGTGCAAAATGAGTAATCTATGGCTTAATATGAATTAGCTAAGTTGATTTGTAATTGAATGAGATTGTTACCTTATATAGGATGTGAAGGTAGAAAAGGTATAGAGCTTGAGGAATGGATAGCGATTCACTCAAGATAAGTAGGTGATCCTTTGAATATAATGTTAACAAGGGATAATGAGTTTCCCATTGTTTATAGTTGGTTATTTATGAGCACACATACATATGGATGGGGATTGTGGAAATCCCATTGTGGAGACTAGCTACGTCTCAAACATCTTATGTGTAGTGAATATCTTAGCTTAGTTATGCGAGTATGCATGAATTAATGGAATGGCAAGCATTCCATGGTAGTGTATTAGTAAAAGACAGTAGGGTATATGGATGCCTATAAGACATTAATGGATATGTAGTGCCCGAATGACATAGATATGATGTTATAGATATGAGAGATCTAAAGTAATAATATGAAGCATATGTGGTGCCTGAATGATGGATATGTGGTGTCTGAATGGCATAGATAAGATACGTCTAGAGAGACTTATAAGTGAAGTGCCTGAAAGGCATGATATATATATTGTGCCGGAATAGCACTATTCGAATATGGATTGCCTGCATGACTCATCATATAGTAGATCATGTGATTGTGAACATGCTATTATTTTATTTATTATTTTCTATCATGCCTACATACTGAGTTGCTCTAACTCATACCTGCTTATTATATGTTTTTAGCTGACAAGTCAAGCAAGGGGGATTGAAGGCAATGACTTTATTATATTTGGAAATATATTGATGTTTTAGTATTGTAAATGTAAAATTATATGATTCATAAATGCATGTACAGGTTTATATGCACATAATACTGGATAGACCCTATCAAAATTTGTAGGCAGAATTTCCCTTGGAAAGAAAAATGGTGAGGTTATAGTAAAACTTCCCTTAAGGAGAAGGGAAGTGGTAGCGTCCCATTTCATCCACGGCATGGGATTGTAAAATATATAGGCTGGGGGCACAAGACATTATAGATGGTATCAGAGCCCACAAACTTATTTATGTGATATGTTTAAGTTGAGAGAGAAGCCTAGAACCATGAAGCCATTGGATTTTTGAAAGAAATAGAAAATGATATGCCAATAAGAGTTTATAAACTTATAATAATTATGGAAGAGCATAGAAATGAAAAAGAAATATTAGTTGTACATTGAAGGCATGAATAAGGGAAAAAGAAGCACTTAGAAATTTTAGTAGAAATGTTATTTGTATGAATGGATATGATATTGTGTGGTTGATATTGGTGTGAAATGAATATGATAATGCCGTGACTATACACTGATGACTTGATTATGTACATAGTTGATGATATGTAATTGTTATGATCAAAGTAGCATAAGGAAGAGTAATAATGCTTATGTGCATCTTATTTTAATGTTTAAATTATTTATTGATTTATAGGATATGTGAATATAAAATGCTAAAATTATGAAGTGTAGGGATGATTATTGGAAAGCAAATTTAGTTTTAGTTTAATTGATTAAATTGTGATGGAATCATTAGATTCCTTAGTTTAAATGGTTGTGTGAACTTTGTTAGTTATTTGATTATTTTAGTTAAATATGATATGCTATAGCAATATAGTTACTTATTCAAATATGTATTTAGCCCAAAATTTAAAGAATCTTGTAATGTATATTATGTTTGGAATTTGAAGTCTCCTTGGTGGATTTTAGTTATGATGAACGGCATGGTTATGTATAACTGAATAACTTTACTTGTGAACATGTGATTAACTGAAGTGGTATCTACAATATGATTATATTGATTGACATTGAGTTTATGGTTGAATTAAATAAAGTAGATTAATAACGTAATTGATGAAATTTTGAATTTTATTATGTTATTGATATGAAATGCTGCTATGAGTCCAAGTTACTTGGATTAATTATTTAATTTGGTCTGAATTTGAGTTTAGCCAATTGACTGAGAAATTGAAACATACCTTGATAGCGATTAAGAATTTGAGGTATGCTTGGATTAGGTACATACTTAAAATTGGAGATTGGTTGTAATACAACTATTATGTAATTAAGAATTGAGTACATGCTTGGAGTAAGGATGTGTATGGATTAAATTTCGAATCGTGTTTGAATTTGGTTATTGGTTAGAATATCATTACTATGGAATTGAGTTTGAATGTCTATTTTGAAATAATTAATTGATATTTAATGTTGATATGAGTTATAAGTTAAATGATTGGATTGCTTAATAAAACATCGTGTTTGTGAAATGTTAAATTGTAGGATATGCCCATGAGGCATTTGGGTTTGTGTAATGATAGTATAATTGGCAGTTGTAAGGTGCCGGGATGGCACGGTAACATGGATATCATGGAAGTTAGTTCGGGTTGGTTATTTGATTGGCTATTGGATTAAGGTTGAGCATTTTGTTATTTGGTTGGAATTTGAATAATTATCTATTTGAAAAAATATATATTTGAATAATTAATTATTTGATTGAGGCTTGGATGCGTGATTGAGGTTCATGTTTGTATTTGAATGCCTCTTGGAATAGGATTGATATGTATATGATATTTGAATACCTACTAGAATATTATCATTGTGTATTTGAGGTTTGTATGTCTGCCGAGATAGCTACTATGGATATTTGGGATCCCACCCATGATAGGGCTTTATTTGAGTATGCCGCCAGTGATGGCAAAGATCAGCCTATTGTGTGGGACTCCTTTGCTTATTTCATAGGAGTTGGTGGAGAACATGCAATCCCTAGATTGCAGTGATAACTAGATACGATAGATGGCATTGGTAATGTTGTCATGGATCTTATAACATTCGTAACCAGGATTGTAGGATGGACCGAGGTACACCACAGTTGTAACATAGTTGATTCCCATTGGTTAGTGGCTAAGTCCACTTTGATGATGGCTAGTGCCATTTGGTTAGTGGTTGTGTCCACTCTAGATTGTGGCTATGCCCACTTGGTTGTGGTTGAGACCACTTGGTGTGTAGCCTCATGAGCATAGTATTGGTTAGTAGCAGGTTAGTAGCAGGCAATGGATGATTGAAAATTTTAATATGATGCTGAGACAGAGATGTTAAAAATCTACAAGTGAGTACAGATGATTAAATTTAGATAGCTTTAGAAATATTATTATTGTTTGTATTAGTTCCATTATAATGGTTCTATTTGGATATGATTATGAAAGCCCCGAGTTGACTATTTGATTATTTTGCCAAGCGGTTATCTAAGTAATTTGAATATTGAGTATCATTGGATAATATGCTTAATTGTTGTAAAAGAGACAATGTTCGGTATGGCTGAACAAATTGGTACTTATATTATGATTAGGAATGCTAAAATAGATCACACATACATATTGAGAAATAAGGAAATTGATTATGTTAGAACTGCAGTATTAGAAAGAGATAATGTTAATGTGAAAATTGTGCGTGGTGATGCTTATATGCATCTTGTTTGAATAATTAAATTGTTATTGCTTTATAAGGTATGTGAATTTGAAATGATGAAACTGTGAAAGTTTAAAGAATAAATATTGGTAATTAAATTTTGTTTGGTTATTTAATTGAATTATGATGGAATCATTGGATTCCTCTGATCAAAATAATTGTGTAAATTTTGTGGGTTATTGAATTGTTCTGATTGAATGTATGTAAGGAATTTTAAATGTTTCTTAATGTGTTTTATGGTTGTAGTTGGCTATTATAAATGATGATATGTCAATGAATGTTTTATTGAATAACTTTGCTTATGAATAATTGCATTGAAGGAATTATTTGATAGGTATAGTGACTATCTCTCTTGTTTGATTACATGGGGGCTATTTGTATATGGCATGAATGATAGATCGTTCCTATAGTTGTACATTTTTGTTTAGACATTATGAAACAGTTATAGAAACATATAGGATTAAGGAATCAATTTTTGTGCCTTAAGTGATTATGAGGTTATGGGAAATTATAATATTTTTGATCTTTGAATATTTTGGTAAATTTTATACAAGTGATTCAATGATCAGATATTGTTGACTTTGGTAAAATATTATTGAACTTGAAGATAATTAACATATGTTGAAGCATGATTTATGTGTAATTGGATTGAATTAAGTACTGATGGTGATACAAGTTATGAATTAGATTTGAAATACTATGATTAGAGCATGATAATTTGGATTGAGGTGTTAACGCTAGTATGAGAAATGTATGACAAGTAAACATTGATTTTGAATATGTTTAGTTTTGTATATTTATACATGGAATTGAATAAGGAACGGTATATGGATTACATAACATTATCATGAGTGGAGTTACTCATGTATTGAATTAATAATCAATTGCTAATGGATTCTGTGAAATGAATTATGGAATATTGATAATTTATGAGAAATTCCATATGGATTAAATTGATATAGTTGCTAACAAATGGTGTGAAATGAATATGAACATGTTTAAATAATACGAACAAGATATTGTGAACAATTGTATGAGTAATATAGATATGATTGAGCTTGATATAGTCACGTCTGCCAATAAGTTAGTGGTAAAACCACCAGTGTATAATGTGTTGATGATTAGCTTGTGAAAAATTACCTATGTATGAACTAGTGAGTTGATGGTAAGCTTGTGAAAAACCATCAATATATAATCAATGAGTTAGTGGTTGGCTTGAGAAACCATCATGATAATGTTCAAGGAAACAATACACTTGAGTCCCTTAATAGATGGAGATAGTGAAACCTGAAATCTTGCAAATGCAATAAAGGCAGGATGTAGTGATAATACTACCATGAATTCAGTACTTTTGTAGTTAGTGTTATATGGATAACAAATCATACATTGAAAAAGGGAATGGGTGGCCTGCATGGCCGAATTTGATACACTCAAATAGTGTGATAGACTGAATAGTCAGATTGAGTGTGCCCTGGAGGCATGGCCTGCATGGACAGAGAAAATATGATGGTCCAAATGATATGGTACTTTGCATGGATGCCTAGATAGCTCGGTATGAGATGCCACTCGGATGGAGTGGTACGAAAATGGTATAGAAATGCCCTTGTCGACATATGCGTGATGTGGAAATGCCTTTGCCGACATTCATGTAATATGAAAATTCCCTTGTCGGCATACATGAATGCATATGCCTTTGGTGGCAGTATGCCTTTATAGCACGAGAGTAGTAAGAACATGCCCTTGTTGATAAAAGCCCTTGGTGACATGAGTGGATATGCCTTTGCAGACTAGAGAATGATAAGGATATGCCCTGGCTGGCATAGTAGTGATAGGAGTACACCCTAATCGGATATCGATATAAAATAGGATGGAAATGCCTTTAGTGGCATCTGGTATGAAAGAAGGATAAATAGGCCTTTAGTGATATTTTGGTCTTTTGAGGACTGGCATGTTATGTGATAATTGGATTGAATTAGTTGTGAGTTTTGAATATATGATATGAATAAGCGATATTGATGGATTTTATGATTATGATTGATTGTGATAAAGGATGATATATCCTTGAATGACTTTGCTTGTAAGCATTTTATTTGAATGACTTGTTATAAATACCATGATTAAAAATAATGAATTGATATATGTCCATTTGTGATTAACATAGGAGGCTATCATGGCTTAATGGAGATGTTTTCATTAATAAGATGATCGATAAACTTAGGTGATTGTAAGGTCACATGTGTGTATAGTCATGGTGATTACAATACTTTCTTGATTTCTTAGAATAGTTAAGGCTATTTACAAATTGATAATGTGTGAAACCAAAGTAAATTACATTCTTAGTAGAATGATTTATTCAATTGGTAGGAAACCAAATGTTTAGCTCAACCTTGTAACTCCCCATGAAACCAATTGAAAGACTAGACAGGGCTGTAATATGTGAAATATTATAAAAAGTTGGAGGCAAATAACATATTTTGACATAATTAATTTATACTTTTAGTCAAGTTAATCGATAATTGTAACTCTGACATGGGACTTAAAGCAATGTTGAACGATAATACCAATGTTAGCTTGATTTATTACCTTAAATAAGATGGTATATTATAAATGATTAGATTACACGATTATGAAAACATAATCTATGTGATGTATATGTGGATACGATTTGCAAGGTGTAGAATGATTAGAATAGACTAGTGAGATGTATATTTTGATTAAGTTGAATAGTAGAGTGCACAGTGAAAGCATAGTACGATTGAGATGAAAGTTGATATATTGACTTGTGAATTAATAGTTAAAGTTTTGAGGATGAAACTTTTTGTAAGGGAGGGGGAAAACTGTAACACCTGGGGTGTTAAATTGTTGGGCTTTCGTATTAATATGAATGGGAATGAAAATTTATAAAATTATTTGAAGGAATTAATGATGGGAAACAATGACATTTTATGTAAAAATATGATGGAAGAAGTTAAAGAGAACAAAGAATTTAATTTGGAAGAAATGACACTGGAAAATAGAGGAGAAAAATGTAAAAAATAAAAACAGAGCTAGTGAACTAGCACCGGCACACCGCCGACGTCGGTCGGCAGTATAAAAGCGGTAGCCCGATTCTTTTAACCATTCCATTCCATTTTCCCTTCCCTGTTCCATTTTCTTCCTCCCCGTGCCTATGACCCATGATTCTACCATTTTCCGTGCCATTTAGCTAGGAAATTATATGATTATCATTGATAACCCATCACTCTTGTATTCAAAACCATATTTTCCCAACTTGGATGATGAAAAATGAAAGGAAAGTGGTTTTCGACAATTGAATGGAAGATTTGGGGGATTTGAGCTTAGATTATTGTCCATGGGAGAAGGGAATGCCGCAACATGATGATAAATCACCTTTTCCCTATCCAAAATTTTAGTTTTTATGTAAATTAGGGTTTTGGGAAAATGAATAGTGAAATAATTGGGGAAAATGTTGGAATTGAGGTAAAAATCATGAGAGAAAGTGATTAGTGTTGAAATAAATGCAAGGTTTCGATGATAAACAAAACTTGATTAAAGATTATGTACTAATGGTTTTCATTAAGTTTTAGCATGCAAAATCAAGTTGCAGGTCTTAAAGAAAAATGAACACAAAAAATATATTACATGGTGACAAAAGCTTGAGAAAGTAAAGAAGCAAAAGATGAATTGTTGTAAAAAGCAAAGCACAAATGAAAAAGACTCGGATGCTTCCATCGTCTGTAAAAAGGGAAAACTCCATTTGATGGATGTAGGACAATTTGTTTACAATAGAATTTGTCTACTATAAGGAAGCCACAGTTTTTTCCAATGGTCATCTGATGAGAATAGACAAAGGCGGAAGACATGAAGACCTTTTCAATAGAACAAAAGACTTCATCTACCATCAACACATAAAGCAGAGAAGCAAAAATCATATGGGAAAGCAAAAACTTCATCTATCTCAAGTGAGCCAGTGATCATCTGATGAGGACGAACAAATAAGAAGAAATAAGGAGCAAAGCAAGAGATTCATAAGTGATCGCTTGTTGTTAACAAACAAAGCAGAGAAATAATTCCATTAGACAAAGGTGTGAAGAAAACCCATCAACAAATCAACACTTTGCCTACTACTTACAATAGACAAACCCAACAGATGAAGTTATGGAGCAAACAAGACATTATGCCTCTACGGTGCAATAGACAAAGAGCTTGAACAGTGAATTTTGTCTAGCAGCAATAGAAAGAATAATTTTTCCGTCACTTATGAAAGACAAAGACGAAGGAACTTTGTCTGATGAATAGCTAGACAGATACTTCATCTATCATAAGTAAAAGATGAGCAATGGTCAGAGCCAATTGTGGTCTTAGCCCAGCATTGATAATGATATTTCTATATTGGTGGAAGCAATAGCCAATGCAGTAGTACCTCAACCAGAGCTTCTTGATAAACCTGAAATCATCTTCTCCAAGGTCGGCACTGTAGGCATTACAATATACAAGGAATAAGCAGAAGTCAGAAGATTCAAAATGCGTTGATCAGATTGCCTTCTGCGATTAATGAAGCTCACCTACCACTAATGACTAGAATTCAAAGCAGCTATAAATGAAGCATCATTGGATCAGAAGGAACTAACGAAGCAATTGAGAAAATCATTCAAACATTCTTGAGAGCAATTACTAATTTGAGGTAAACCTTTTACAATCCTTCAAGAGTTAAGAGCCTTGCATTCAAACCTTTCTCAAACTTCTTTAAAGGCTTTCAACTACCATTAGGAAGATCATTTACCTCTGCATTCAACTTTTAGAAATCTTCCCCTTTTCTTATTAAGAAAATCCCTACGGTTAAACTTCTGATATTCATTTCTTGTTCCTTGAGCCAGTGGTTATGACTAGACTCAAGAAGAGTTGTGATTGTCTGAGTGTAGATAAGAGCTGTTCGTAATCACCCCCTAGAGCTACAATTTAGAAGAGTGTTGGGGCTACTTACTTATGCCCTCTGGTGCTGGAATCCAGAAGAGTATCATGGACACTTGTTTACACCCCCTAGAGCTATAATCTAGAAGAGTTTCAGAGACACTTTTATATTTCTACTATTGGGAATAGTGGAACCCATGACATTAAGAGAAAAGTGATCTTGGAAAAGTGGAGTAGTGTGTTTACTCGAATGACTATAAAAATCATTGTATCGAGTGATTGATTATTATAGGGAACAGTAATCCTAAAGGGGTTGAGAAATAATTTTTAAGTACCCAATTCACCCCTCCCCTCTTGGTTTTTAGCTTAACCTATGGGACCAACAATTAATTCCTAGATTAAAGTATTTTGGACTTGTTTAATGGTCTTTCCCCAATCAAGGTTGGGTTGTTATGCTTGTTAGGGTTTATGAACAGTGAAATTTTGGAAATTTTGGAGCAGATGATGAGTATTGGTTGTTGAAATTATGGGGAAATGGTTAATTTGTGAATGATAATTTTTTGGGGGTGTTTAAGAATGAAAAGTGTGATTATGCATTAATCCCATCCATGCATATTAACTCTAGGGCAAAAATTGATATGAAACGATGTAATTGATAGGGAAATTTGCACAAACACTTGATTACAATGGTTATGGCATGATTTAGAGTTGATAAAATGAGATTATGTATGAATTCTGGTTGTGAACAGTCACTTATAACTAGCAAATGGGGATTTTGTATAGAAATGTAAGTATGCTTGGGTTAATTGAATTATAACCATAACGAGCATGTTATTAAAGTAAATTTGATGTTAAATATGTATTGAAATTAAGATGTATAATTGGTAATTAAAGACCGAAATCCTATGTGAGAGAATAACTTGTAAGTTATGGATGCTTGTAAGACATTAAAACATTTGTATAATGAGTTGTTAGACAATTATATGAAGATGGGTATGAATTACCTTGATTATCCATATTGTATTACTCAAAAGTAAATGATACTTATAACTTGCATGACGAAATGTTTCTATGACCAAGGCTATAGGAGTAACTAGTAGAAATAACTTGAAATTGATTATGAGAGGGTTATTAATATAATGTATGAAATACATGATTTATGTGCATAGGAAAATAATTAATAATGAATGAAGGTTTGATAACCATGTGTAATCAATGATGTGCAAGAAGAGTATTCTATTGGCTTAATATGAATTTACTAACTTGTTTTGTTATCAAACGAGGTTGTTACCCTGTATGGGATGATCTAAGTAGGATGAAAAGGTATGGAGCTTGAGGAGGTATAGCGATTCACTCAAGGAAAGTAGGTGATCCTTTAAATATATTGTTAACAAAGGATAATGAGTATCCAATTGTTTATATTTAGTTACTTACGAGCACATATATATATGGATGGCGATTGTGGAATTCCCATTGTGGAGACTGGCTATGTCTCAAACATCTTGTGTGTAGAGAATATCTTAGTTATGCAATGATGCATGCATTAATGGAATGGTAAGCATGCCATGGTAGTGTATTAGTAAAAGATGATAGGGTATATGGATGCCTATAAGCCATTAATGGATATGTAGTGCCCGAATGACATAGATATGATGGTATAGATATGAGAGGTTCGAAGTAATAATATGAAGCATATGTCTTGGATGATGGATATTTGGTGTCTAAATGACATAGATATGATATGTCTAGAGAAACTTAGAAGTGAAGTGCTTGAAAGGCATGATATATATATATATACATATACATATATATATATATATGTGTGTGTGTGTATATATACATATATATTTATATATACATATACATATATGTATATATATAGGTTAGAATATCATTTAAAGAGTGTTGTTCCAGAATGGCATTATTCAAATATGGATTGCCTGCATGACTCATCATATGGTAGATCATGCTATTGTGAACATGTTATTATTTTATTTATTATTTTCTATCATGCCTACTTTTTGAGTTGCTCAGACTCACACCTATTTCTTATATGTTTTTAGTTGACAAGTCAAGCAAGGGAGCTTGAAGGTATTAACTTTATTATATTTGTATAAATTACAGATTGAACATTTGTGTTATGTATGTGCATTTATTCTGAATTGTATTAATTTAAACTGAGAGGTATCCTGATTATGTATGATGCTGTAAAATGATTGGCATGTCATTGTGTAATTGTAAATAGATGTAAATAGATGTAATTTAATTCAGATATATATTGCCATCATGGGACTAAGCAGGTTTTTAATGTGGGTAATTATTGAAATTTATGTGAAGTTTTGGAAATATATTGATGTTTTAGTATTTTAAATGTAAAATTATATGAGTCATAAATGCATGTACAAGTTTATATGCACATAATACAGGATAGACCCTGCCAAAATTTATAGGCTGAATTTCCCTTGGAAATAGATAAATGATGAGGTTGTAGTAAAACTTCCCTTAAGGAGAAGGGAAGTGGTAGTGTCTTGTATCGGCCACGGTATAGGATGGTCAAAATGCATAAGGTGGGGGCATGGGATGTTACAGTGAAGGCAAGCCCCATTTCCCAAATTGCCCTCTTGGGAGGAAGTGGGCATTCCTAAACTACCCCTGGAGGTGAAGGTAGGCTCCAAGCCTATAAATACTCCCTCCCTCTTCTGAAGATGGAGATAGAGAATTTCACTCGCTTTTGGCTTTCCACGGAATATTGAAAAACACCACTCATCTAATTCAAAAGCCTAAGTCTAGGATTGAGTCGCTAAGTTATGACTCACTGAGTCAAACCTTAGCAAACACCACTTATTTAAAAGCCTAAGTTTAGGACTAAGTCACTAAATCATGACTCATCGAGTCACTAAGTCATGACTCACCGAGTCAAACTGTAGTAAACACCACTTCAAATTAGCTAAATCCAATCATCCTAGTATCCCTCTTCCTAAGCTTTTCTTGGGCAATTAAGAGAGGCGAGCTAAAGGCAGTCATCCTGGTCCTCCTCTTCCTAAACTTCTCATGGGTAATTGAGAAAGCCAATCTAAAATCAATCAACCTGGCCCACTCTTCTTAAGCTTCTCGTGGGCAATTTAAGAAAGCTGAACCAAACCTAGGTCACTTATTTTCTTTTGGTTTCTTTTAGGTTTCAATACAATAGAGATCACTTAGTCTTGAGTCCTTCCAAGATATACCAATTAGGTCATAAACCACTTACTGTCTCTATGGTATCTTACAGTCTAAATAGCAAAAATCACCCAATCTTGATTCCATCTAGGACAAACCAATTAGATCAAAACACTCATTATGTAAAATTGACCTAGAGTCTAGCAACCCAGTCTACAGCCATGCCATCCTATCCACCCATTGACTTGATGCGATCTCTTAAATATCAAGTCATCACAATGTGCTTGATAATCCCAAAGACAACACACATTCATTTTGAGAGAGAGTGTGTTTTATTTTTGGGTCTCTAAAATGCATTGTACTTTTCCCTTTAAACAAGGATTTTCTCCCATTGTAGAGATGTAATAAAGACCACTTGTGGTTTGGGATACGAATATGCAATTTTTTGATGTACATAGCAAGTGTATCAATTGATGACAATCAATTATACAAAATGAAAATTGTTTGATTCATTTCAACACAATGAAAAAATCTTTATCCTGTTCTATTTTTTGTTTATTTTAGTTCCTCTTTTTTTACTTAATATAGATATGATTATCTATGTGTATGGAAGCCTTGTGGAGGCTAGAACATGTGTATGATGTGGAATTGCAAGGTGTTTGCATGAGTTGATTACATATGTGACAGCATGAGTCATGAGATGGATTATTGCATTAAAAACTTGGTCATGGAACCAAGGCAATTTAATTAGGATATGGTCATAAGTTATCCTAACTATGGACATGGTACTTAGTGCATTCATGTGTTGGTTTATGACACAAATGATGCACGAGTTGTGAAATGGATTTTTGGATGTGTCACATGAGGCCTAATTATCAAGTAGTTGAGTTAATGGTCGATAATTTGATCAAGCCATGATAATTATGATTTACTGACATGAATAATGTTTAATTGTGATAGATAGTATGAGGGAATGCACTTCCCATAGTTTAAAGTGATTTGGAGTGCATTTGTATCGAATTTGAAAATCCAAGAGTGATACTTAAACTAAATATAGTATGGCTTAAGTGAATAACAAGGGGGTTTCTATGACACCCCGGGCTTGTAGGTAAGAACCTTCCCATGTGTGGGTATGTGGTTGTTCTGTGATAGCTATGTGCATGTATGTGTTTGTTCTATGATGGCTATGTGCATAATTTACTTGAATTTGTTGTGAGATTTTCATGTACTATGTGACATGATTATCAATGTGTATGGAAGCCTCATGGAGGCTAGGGCCGGTGTAAGATGTGGAATTGCAATGTGTTTGCATGAGTTGATTATATATGTGACTTCATGAGTCATGAGATCGCTTAGTACTTTAAAAACTTGATCATGGAACCAAGGCAGTGTAATTATGATATGGTCATGAGTTGGCTTAGCTATGGACGTGGGGCATTAGTGTCTTCATGTGTTGGGTTATGACACAAACAATGCACGAGTTGTGATAGGATTTTTGAATGTGTTAGTTAGAGCCTTATTATCAAGTAATTGAGTTAATGGTCCATAATTTGATCAAGCCATATTAATCATTATTTAATCACAGGAATGGTGTTAATTATGATGGATAATGTGAGAGAATGCACTTCCTAAAATTTCAAGTGATTTGGAGTGCATTTGTATCAAATTTGAAAATTCAAGAGAGAGCTTATACTAAATAAGGTATGGCTTAAGTGAATAACCAAGGGGGTTTCATAAAAAGGAAACCCCATGCTTCAACACCCCCAAAACTTCCCCCCTCTCCCATTCCTCTCCCTTTCAAGTCCTCCCCTACCCTTCTCTCATTCTTCCCCAAAAATCCTCCATTGAACCTTCAAGATAATGCAAGAGAAGCCATGGAATGTTATAACTTTCTCTCCCAAGTAATGTGGGCAGCAAAAGGGCAGCAATGGACATGATAAGTAGAGAATAAACTACTGCCCATCTTTATTTTTTATGGATTTTAGCAAGAGGTAAGTGGATTTTTATGATTTAATGCATGAAAGGGGTGTAACACATGATGTTAGGCAAAATCCACATCAATAGACCTGATTTCAACCATGTATTTTGAAATTGGGGAAACCCATTTACTATAAATAGCAAATTCTTGGAGACCTTGTGATTTCCTTCAATGATGGATGAATCAAGGAGTTTAGTTAATGGATTATATATGTAATCAATGGGTCTTGATGTTAGAATAGAAAGCCCCATGGTTTTTTGCCCCTAATCATATAAATAGGGGTTGTTTTACAATTTGGCAAACTTACCAAATGTGAAAATTGGGAAGATTATATTTAGGGCAAATACTAACCTTAATTGTGATTTGTAAGTAAAGAAATCACTAGAATAGTGATTTGGGGTCAAAACCCCAAATTTGACTCATGTGGAACCCTAATTTAGGGTGGGGGTGCTCAGGTCCCATCCTAGGAAACTTATACTTTTTATTATTTCCTTGCCAAATTTAAAATTTTTTAATAGAATTTCTACCAAAAATTCAAAAAGGTCTCCCCTGAAAATATTAAGATTCGTAACTGATATACATTATTTATCAAATGAATTTCTAAATATCAATGGTTACAATTCTAAATCATACTTAAAACTGCAATTTCAACAAATATAACTCAAATCATAATTAACTCACCAACCTACTCACAGCGTAGAATCTGTATCACACCTTGATGGTAATAACCATAATCTATTTCAATAATGTAGACATTTATTAATATAATGACATGCCATGTTCATACAATTAATATACAATATTCTAATTTTTTATTACAATTATACATCACATGAATCTATTAAATACAAATATACATACACAATGGGATTTCAACCCCAAATCTATCATATTAACATGATTAACATCTTCCTTTGCTCCCATGCTTGACTTGCCAACTAAAAATTTAAACAAGAAGTGAGTCCAGGCAACTCAATAAGTAGGGAAAATATCAAACTATAATTAAACAAGAACATATGATCTAACTTAGCTATAGGTAGTTGTCGTGCACAAATTTCATGGATGAAACAATAATTGAATGATTATGGTTTGAAATGTGTTGATACTCCTATTAAATATGACAATACTAGTGCAATAAATTTAGCAAAGAATCCAGTATTGAATTCTAGAACTAAACACATGGAAGTAAGACATCACTTCATTAGAGATCATGTACAAAACCATGATATATGCTTAGAATATGTATCAACTAAAAATCAGCTAGAAGACTTTTTTACAAAACCTCTTCCAGAAGATAGATCCAGTAAAATTAGAAAAGAGCTTGGTGTACTAGATCCATGTGCTTGAAATGCATATTATATGATTTAATCCTAATATAATGTTATTGATCACATTAAAATGCCTATGATCATTTATAAATATTAATTAAAATGCTTCAAAAGTATGTCAGAAATTTTGAAATAACATTTAGAATACATCAAAAATAATTCAGAAACTCTATTACATCACTTAGAATGATTTAGAAGTGACTTAGAAAATTTGATAAAACAATTATAATTTTTTAGAAGCAACACAGAAGTTCTGTTATAATCTAAGAACTATTATGACTCATCATAAAAGTTCCATGATACTTCCTCAGAACTTTTGACTCATGGGCTTAGTTACCTTAGAACTGCTATTTTGAAAAGTCCCTTCTGCATACATTCCTCAGAACTTCTGAGGTTATTAACATAGAAGTTTTGACTAACCTTTGATCCACTTAGAACCTCTGATATAGTGTATCAGAAGTTTTGTCCCCTACAAAAATCCTAACATCAAAAGCTCTGTACACTTATCCATTATCTCTAAGTGCCTTTTTTAGAAAAGGTGATTTAAAACCTCTGAGAAACCTCTCCTTCAAAACCCTAAGCCGAAAAGTCTTCTAGCTGTTACAAATGGTGAGGATAAAGAGAGCAAGCAAGTGAGTTGAAATTTTATCTTTAGATTCTAAGATAAGGAGAAGAGAGGTTTTAGAAGAAGAGACTTCAAGAAAAAGAAGAAGAACAAAATATTGCATTCTAAAGGTAATCTTCAATAATAATTCTTCTGGTCACACTAAATTCATCAAGTATTTTGAAGGAAGAAAGATTATGAAAGGAAGAATATTTGACTTTGAAGTGTTTGGAGAAAATAATCTGAATCTAGAGGTGAGAAATTGGATTAAGTTCCAAGGGTGGGAAAGTTTCATGAGCTATAAGGATAAATCCTATACTAGAATGGTTAAAGCCTTGGTCACCAACTTCAACTACAATACTAGAAAATCATGGATTGGAAGGACTGAAATAGATCTATCTCCAGAGAGTATAATGTAACATCCCGCCCTCACGGGGCTGTTACTCCATTTTACACTACAAATACACATGATCTACCATAATTTTTCCACTTCTAGGGTGGGGTTACATTGATATCATTTTCTAGTTGACCTAATTTTCATTAAAAATTGGACCGAGTCTCCCTTGAAAATAAAGATATCCACCTAGGTACAAACATTCATCACATGTTAGGATACATTTTCTCCATTATAATTCATAAAAGCAAGAAATTACACACTCCAACATTCATCTATTGATCCACACAATATCCCTACAACTCCACAGGCTCCCCCATGACCGCGGCCACTTCATGATGACAATGAACACATCTTCTCATTATACCACACCCATCGACATATATGATTACATAATGATATGCCCACACATATAAAATATATATTATATATAAATCTCATCAATTTACAACACACTTATTCATCATAGGGATTCCAATCCCATTTAAATGATACAACACTCAACCATTACCTTTCAATGCAATATATATACTACATCAAGATTAATACATACCCCAAAATAATAGACAACATGCCATGGAACATCACATAACATATCTTATATCTTTTGCTTACTTATATCGACTTCTCCGAGCTTGACCTGTCATCTAAAAATATAAAATAAGGTTGAGTCTAAACAGACTTTGTAAGTAGATTGTGTGACATTCAATAATCAAACTAATTCAACAAGAGACCAAATTGAATAATATATTTCAAACTCAATTAAATATCTCAACATTTCATAGCATGAAAATGAATTATCAATTGCACATTCTAAAGCAAATTACACACTTTGGGATGATCACCTATCCCAAATCATAGACATATATATAACACATATGCATATACTACAATTTACATACATGGGATAACTATGATCCCTTTATTCAGACATCCATACTCCATAATAACAATAACAATTATAAGTATGGGATATCTTCTATCTAATCAAACTATACATTAACATACAATACCACAACGCTGTATTATATAACAATCAAAGTCATGCATACATCATAGCATCTTGGGATCCTTACTAATTCCAATTTGCATGCATATTCATATTACATACCATAAGAAATGGGATATTTATAATCTCTTCTAAATCACATACACAATCATCAATCCCTATATTCACATATGAGCACATTATCGATTCACTCAAGGGATAACATTATACCCACCCAATCACATAGGCAAACATGCACAACCTACTTACCTCAATGAGAATCCTCTTATCATCCTTCGAGCTTAACTAGTCATTCACACACTAGGAGATCCTTTTTGTCCTCTTGATAGGGTCAATATCTTCTAACAATAGAAATTTAGACCGCCTTGAGTTCCAACTTACATGTTTGTTTGGTTTAAATTGTGAGAATAGTGACTTCTTTCTTTGCTTCCTAAAGTTTGACCAAGGATTGTCCCAGTCTATCGGTGCCCTATTACCTTTGTTGTTGTTGTTTCCCTTTGGTGGGGTTGAGAGCCGTTTTTGGAACAAAAATTTCTCAAAAGGGATGGCTGAGAAGCTCTAACAAGCTGACAGTCCGGTTCCCAACAGCAACACATCCAATCCCCCGCTCCACAACATTCTTTTTCACTTAAATCATTTATTTAATACACTTTAATGTAACCCAAACCTCATCTTCATATTTATATTAATAATCCACTCAATTTGATACTTTTTCATAATAATTTTATTACAAATTTATTATATTCCAATATACTTCTTGTCGAATCGGTAAAATCAAGAAAATCAAAATTTATGTACCTAGAATTTTCAGGGTCTTACATTCCACCCTCTTTATAAAAAGTCTCATCCTCGAAATTTCAAATCATATTTCTTATTTGCTATACTATTTTCCATTGCGCACTCTAATATCTAAAGGCAGCCAAGACATAACCATTCTAGTTCTCATGATTCCACTTTTAACAATGATAACATATATGTAACTTGCATCAACACATTAAATTAAATATGCTATACTAATAAGAAATTTTGCAACCAATGTCAATACCATTACATACTATCATATTTGAATGATCACACATGGAACCAACCCTACCTGGGGTCTTACATAGTCAGACTCAATGAAAATTAATGCAATTGGCTAGCTCTAGGCCACACATATATAATGCATGATATTCCACACATATGTCACTTCCATACATGCTGCCATACTAGCAATCACTGTCAAGTGCATTGCTCATATATATTATACATATCATACAAGCATATCTCAATCATATCATGTCCATTATGTTTAGGCAATCCTATGCCATTTGTAACAAAATGGTATCACGCATGGGAGGCTATCAATCTGAGTGGACTCAGCCACTAGTCAATCATATGAAGCCATATCAAGTGGACAATGCCACAGCCCAGTGGAAAATCATCATCATCATCTTTCCAATTTTATTAAGGATTTATATAGCAGTTCATTTTTTTAACTTATCATTTTCCTTTTCCTATTAATGCATGATTAGTGAATTTTTGTACTCCCAGTCACAAATGTTGCTAGACTCATGGCGGCAATATTTACGCCACCTATGACATCTAGCCCTCACTACAACATAGGGATGTCAGATTCACTATTCACATCAATCTAGAGACTTAAATATAACCTTTAACTTTTAATGATACATAATATAGAGGCTCAATCTTATTCAGTTATCATGCTTCATCAGACATATCATATTTATTTATTTTAGCAAATTTTTTGCATTATCAAACTAATGCCACCATACTACCACCCTCACAGCCATCACCCCAAGGGTGTCGATCATTCTTCAATTGGTGAAGGTTAGTGGCACCCATGCCAATCTATCCATTAGCTAATACATAAGTCTCATAATAAAAAATTAATAAGGCCATCCTGGTAGTTACCTAAACCTCTACGCACATATAGATTAAACCTCAGAGGCTTTACCACCCCCCTTCATCGGGCCTCCATCACCCCACCATCAAGGCTTCAGCTCCCTTCAGCTGGGGCTTATCCACCTCGAGGTACTATACAATGCATTGCTAATCACACATACTCAAGCATACCCATGCGAGTCACACACCTTTTTCATGCAGACACCATGATAACACATCACTTCCATGCATCTTTCATACTAGTCACAAGCATCATGTCCATTCACTATCATGCATTGCCATCTGAACACATGCTTTCACATACTATGCATACCACACCCC
>JAYJMB010037786.1:7012-33290 GCA_036873735.1 Pouteria campechiana | reverse complement strand
ACTTAGAATGACTTAGCCTGATAAGTCGCAACTATTAGCCCCATAAAGAACTAATGAATAGAGCTCCATCTCCGAATGTCTCTCTCATGATTTCTAGTGTGAGTTTTTTCATCCTTGGTTGGAAGACTTAGAATGACTTAGCCTGATAAGTCGCAACTATTAGCCCCATAAAGAACTAATGAATAGAGCTCCATCTCCGAATTAGGAGTTATCTACGACAATGTTTAAAAGAATCTGATCAAACCCACTATATATCTCGAGTGAACCAAATGTCATTTACTTCCTACTGCAAGCTGGGTTGGACTGAAACCCCATCAGGTGAATCTCAAGTCTTCGGACATCTTTCCCTATAACCCAAATGGAAGCATCGATATCCTCCCATACAAAGTGAAAATCATATCCAAGAGTTTGAGGTGCATTTCACATTTTGCTTGCTCAAGATGAGAATTATCATCAATATTTTTATGAAATCGGTTTCACTGAAAGTTTCCAAAATATAAATACAAAAACTATCGTGAAAACTCAGGTGGACTATAACAAAGAAAACTCTCATATAATACTTCTTTAATTTATGGCCCACAGAATTTTAGGTGAAGATGACTTTCAAAACAATAATTAACTGCATAAAAAATATAATAATTAAATTTGATCTAAGCAGAACTTCATGGTGAGCCTAAACAAAGCGGATACAGAGAATATTTTCGTGACACCTATTTCATAGATGGACAAGTGTCGTTCTTGTGACGTAGCTACTTTCTTCAGCAAAACTAGATTGATTAGCAACTGGATAAAGAATTTTAGATGCTTGGAATATGCGGAATCTCTTGCAGCCGTTCCTTGCACAAATTCGCATTTGTTTCTTGACTATGACACGCCCGTATGGCATGTTTTAAATGTTTCCAATGTGCATGGTTCAACATGATTTATATATTTTATAATTTTAGGGTTAATGAAGCATTTTCGTCCAAAAAATTTGCTTGTACTTTCATTTTCCCATGATTTGGACAACCAGTGCAAACGTTCTGCAATCCGTAACTTGGTCTATTCGGTTGTTGTTGTTGTTGTTGAAGGAATCATGCCTCGAAGCATTACAGATACGAAATCAACATTTTCCCATGTGAAATGGGTAACCAACAAGTAAGAAAAGCCGTAATGTCTTAATATTTGATATGGAAAACTAATTAAAATATGAAAAGATTGCAACGAATTACCAATCAAAATAAAAATGAATATCTAATTAGTATCAAAAATTGGAGTGATGCAACTAAAACGGTTTCAAAATTTGGGCGACGGAATTCAAGACAATAGCCAGGTTTTGAAGGATAGCCACATGGAGAAGTGGACCAAAAAAGCACAAGATTCTGAATTTATACATTGCACCTTCCATTGGATGCTTACCGAGTCTGAGATTAGACCAATAGATTGCGTGTTTTTTAGGCATATTGTGGGAAAGTTGTTGAGCCCTCACATGTATCATTACCTCCATTTCAAAATCGGAGACTTTATGGAAAAAAGCTTTTCTTGCCCCATAAAATTATACCTTGAAACTTTAGTGATAGTGGCCCTATCAATTGAATATTCATGAGATGAATTTCTTTTATTAATAGATATACAATGTCCGACATTGAAGCTTTTACATAAAAAATGAGACTTTTATTAGTAAATATGATATAGCAATTATAATAATAATAATAAGAAGTGTGAGATTGTACATATCCAATAAGACATTGCGATTTATGTACAAAGGAGAAAACACTGCTACAAGCTGCAAAAGTATTTGGGATATCATCAAGATCCATCATTGATGGCCCAAGCTGCAAAAATACCATATAACAACAACAAAATTAAAAGAAATTTACCTATCTTTCTACAATCAAAGAATCTGCTGCAACCATCAACCTAAATAGGCAATCTAGACCATTCTTCTCAGTACTCCTAACAAACCAAATCAAAAATGGGATACGATCCAAATGCAAGCGTGGTGGTTCTTGGGCATACCAACATCAATATCCTCGGCAAGATCAATGGCGGGGATCGCCAATCCATCAACCACTTCCAAGGATTCCTCCTCAATTCTCTCCCTCCTATGGAGGTGGCTCATCCATCTTGGATAAAAAAAGGGGGATTCCCGAGGCTAAACAATTCTACATTTCCATCCTCACTCCAGATCAACGGCTCGGATCATCAGATGGTGGACCCCAAATCCTCCTTCCTGCCTTACCATTCTCATCCCCTTCTCAAGGGGAAGCTCCCCAAAGCACTTCTGCCAAAATGGTGGCAGCCTCAGCATCCGAGCTTGCAGCTTCCCTAACCCTCCTCAACACCTCCAGCTTCAAAGCTCTCTTCTCCCTCTGCCTCAGCCCTTCTCCTACTTCCAGCTGTATGGCGAACCTCGCCACGCAGCTGGCAAAGGGATGGCGTTCCAAGAAACGCATCTCCTTGCTATTCGTCTTCTTGCTCGCCGCTGCTGCATCTGTCTCCACCCCCTTTTCTTCTTCTTCTTCTTCTTCAATCCCACCACCCATCTCAATCAAACTCCCACCACCATCCGACCTCTGCAACTCAATCAGATTCTTCACTAGAGCCCCTTCCACCATCTCCTCAACAGCTTCTTTTCGCCCAAAATATCCAATCTCCAGGACCAAATCCAAGGCCGCCACCCTCACTTCAACCTCCTCAGACCCCAAGAAGCCAATGATCTTGGGCAATTCATGGTTAGATTGCATATCTTCAACGAGGGGGCTTTTGATGGAGCGGATCAGAGAACAGAGCACCCGGATGGCCGAGACCGTCGCCATCGACACCAGCGCCCGGACTGTGGGGCCCATCAGCACCTCGCCGACGAAGACATTCTTGTTGAATTCGACTATTGCCGCGACGACGAACGCCGCCTGCTCCCGGACGGCCTTCGACGCCGTCGGGCTGCAGAGCGTCGACTCCACAGCAGCAAACACCCTCAGCTTCAGCACCAAATCCTGCAGCTCCCGATCGAATCCTCGGGCGATCCTGCTCTCGAAGGCCTTCATGAGGCTCAGCTTCTGCTCGTCGTCGGCGGTATGAGAATTGAGGGAATTCACCAGGTTCTCCACGATCTCGCGGTCGATCCAGGCCTGAATCTCTGCCTCGATGGATCCGGCAACGCGTGAGATGTGGTGGGCGTTGGCGCGGCGGCGGAAGAAGGAGCGAATTGGGGAGGTGGGTTTGGATTGGTGGAGGGTGTTGAGGAGGGATTTTAGGTGGGAGAGGTGGTGGGCGAGGTTGGCGAGGCTGGGGTCGTCGGAGAAGATGGCGGTCTCTGTTTCAAGCTCCAGCAGAGCATTGATGGAAGCTGAGTTGTTGTTGCTGCTGCTGCTGCTGCTCTTTATTTTGGTGGTCTGAAGGGTGTGGGAAGCTTCTTTCAGAGCTTCCAAAACCTTGATCACCTGGCTAGTCTGAGATTCCGGGTGTGGATGCTGGTGGCTGCAGTCTTTTCCCAGTTGATCTAGGACTCCTGAATCTCCCATGCTGGAGTAGAATTCTTGCTGGGTTTTCCTTGCTTCTATTCCATTTCTAGCAAAACCCTCTCCCCTTGTTCTTGGGTTTTCCTCCTCTTTCTAGAATTCCCATGTATTTTCTCTCCTGTTCTATCTTGATCTTTTTCTATCTTGATTGACTGAGAGAGAGAATGTCTATCTTTGTTGATATGATTGCAGTTTGTGAGGCGATCGGAGGAAAGAGAGTGGAAGTCTCCCATTAAACAACCGGTCTACGTTTACCGTTTGGCAGGCTGAGAGTCGTGAATTCTTGTCTTGTCTTTCCAAGGTTTACAGGTGGATGAATGCGCTCTTGCTACGTTGAATTTACGTCTTGGGCGTGTTTTTTTTTTTTAATTTTTTGGTTAAATATTGTAGATGTGGTCGTCCAAAATGTTGATTGTGGGGGGCCACACAAACAGGGGTTTTGTTTTGTGGTTGATTGCAGTACGACCTACAAGTTTGGTTTCAACCCAACTCTTACACCATCGTGTTGCGCTGATCACTTTGTGGACCACGGATGCCGTTTATTTGCATGATGTAAGTGAAGCGTGACAATCTTATATTGGATCATTGGGCAGATCTAAGGTGAGATCGTGTGACAACTCTTAGGCAAGATCATAAAATAACGACTCTTAGGCGGGATCATGAGGCTAATCTAAGGCAAGAGCATAACGCTGATCTAAGGCAAAACCGTGAGACAGTTCCAAATGTAGAATCATGGATACAAGTTGTATCATGGATGCAAATCACATGAAGTATGCAGTATGCATCAGTAGTGTATACTGCAGATCGAGACATCGATGCATTGAGGTTCTTACTGAATGGACGTGGTAAGGATGGTATCAAATGAGCTTGGTACGAGTAGTAGACTAAGAGGATGCTAATCAAATGGGACAGCTCGAGTGGATGGCTTTTCCAACTTTTCAATTGGTATGTGATGATGTGGCGGTGATGTGATAGTGATGTGGACCTTTGCAGCACGTGTGGTGCACACATAAAGCACATGATGCAAGGGCTTGGACTAAATCCTTGGTAGTTGGAGCACTCAAGGAAAGGACTTAGCCCACCTCTCCCATGAAGAGAGGAGGGTAGGATATGTGTACTAGAGGGGGCACATGACACCTTTAGATGTAGCACATGTGTGGAATATGTGTCTCTAGATGAGGGAATTAGGGATATGTGGCTTGAGGGTGAGCTAACATGTATTTAGTTGGTTAGGCTTTGTGCACTATATAAACCCATGGAGCCTCACTTATAAGGGACTAGAACCTGAGTTGCAGGGACAAGTCTAGTAAAGGATCGTGGGCAAATACATTGTGGCATTGTTTCCTTAGTGATAAGGTTGGGGAGTTGATTTCTTGTAAGTTATCTTGTAAGTTACTTGTGTTGCTTTGCTTCCGGTTTACTTATTGTTTCTTTTGGATTATAGTTCTTGCATTTGTTATGCTTCATGTGTTGAATTAGGCTACTAAGGTGTTGGATCCTTAGGCTGATCACATGGTCCGGTACTATTGGAAGTACGTACCTGAGACACCAACTCACTCAATCCGACCTAAGTCCCTCCGACCTAAGTCCCACATTGTCTCAGAAGTATTTGGGGATGAATGGGATGACATGGGAAATACTAAATGGGCACCCATTTCGACCTCCGGCCTCAACTTTGACCCCACGCGTGAACTTAGGTGGAATGACATTTTTATATGCAAGAGTAGTCTTCAGGTGCACTCAGGCCCACTAAAAGTGGGAATTGTCTTCTAAACTTTCACCTTGATATGTAGGGTAATCTTTGGGTCTGATCGGTGGAAAGAAAATCAGATGGAATAGAAAATATATATATTAACAATATAAGAATGATGTGAATCATAAAATTCATAAAATTTAGATAGACTGACAAAAATAAAAATATTTGAAAAAATACATATCTTAGGAAACGAGTTTTCCATAAATCGGATTCCTTTTCTGGGCATCAGCCCCTCGTGTGCATGTGCAGCACACCTGGGCCTAGGAAAGGCATGGATGTCCTGCTACGACTTTCTACTATGATGTGAAAGATACTTCCTGTATCGGTTCTATGCGGCCAGTGCGATTAAGAAGGAGAGAGTTGGGGTGAGAGGGTTAGAGATAGTGTGATTAAGAGGGAGAGAGTTGGGGTTGGAGGGTTAGAGAGAGAGAGAGAGAGTCAATCTGTGCGTGAGTAGTTGTAGAGGCGCCAAAAATATATGACTTGTCGCTCTCTCAATCTGAACATCTCTAGCCTTTCTCCCACGGATCAATAAAGTTGAGTTGTCCACAATGCAAATACTTTTTTGCAGGGTAGACTTAGTATAATGTTATAATATGTATTTTGTTTACAGAAAATTTTATTTTTATGATCATTTATATTTAATTCTAGCTTCTCTTTGTTTATTATCTTGTTGGAGTCATTTTTATTCATGATGACATCACTCGCTCTCTTTCTAGTACATCAAGATAAATAAATAAATAAATCTGATTGTTAATATTTTTGATTGAATTTTAATTTTCCTTGTAATTGTATCCAGAGTAAATCTACTAATTTTAAATGATAAATCTTATAAAGTATAATTTTGTCAACAACTTTGCTTTAAAATTTTACTTATTGCTCTTTGGTCCAACATAGGACCATTTGGCCTAACCGTCAAATTTCAATTGTTAAGAAAAATTGTTTAAGAAACAGAGCTTTTAGAAGAAGTGCAATGAGTAAAAAACTATATAATCTTTGGACTAGTCATCATAAAAGTACTATTAGTGTTATTTATGTGTTTGGCTTAAAAATGCTAAAAGTGCTTTAGGGTATTAAAATTATCAAAAAGGACACAAAATTACTGTTGGGATTATTCTATGACAACAAAACTTATCTTAAAATTTGATTTATGCTAATGATGCTTTTAGTATAGGAAGTTTGAAATATAGAAAGATATACTTGAAATATGCGTACCTTATTAGAATATCATTTATGTAAGCATATATATCTTGATATAAGTCTAGATATATTTTTAAATGAAAAAGAATGAGTGTTTAGATGAGTTTATAAAAACGAATCATGATTCAAATTGGATATTCATATTTTATAACTTATGCAAACTTTATATGAATAATTATATTGTGATTTACAATAGAAAATCTAATGAAAAATGTCAAAGTTAACAATGTAGCAAAAGTATAAAAAATTTTATGTGCAGGTGCGCTGCCATAATACTTTTGTTACAATAAAATGCTACAGCACTGCTACAATGTCAGACGAAATTTATCTAAGACAAAGCTTCAACCGAATTAGCAGACGAAGTAACAGACGAATTGTTATAGTGATTTTCTATAGTAACCTGCTATAGTACTCATAAGCAAACTTATTCGACTGATATTTACTTCAGACAAATTAACAGACAAAGTGGTGCTATAGTGATTTGCTATAATAACACTACTATAGCACTCGCAGACAAACTTATTTGTCTGATACTTACTTCAGATAAATTAATAGATGAAGTGTTACAGTGATCTGGTATAATACCTCTTCTACAATAACTTGCTAAGGTAAAAATTTGTTGTTTTCAAATATCAACAATTCAATATTCTACAGCAGTTGTATATTGCAACAATTCCAAGCGGTCCATAACCTTTTTGGATTATAAAAATAAATAATCCATTAAATAAGAACAAAATGTTTGAAGGTTCTAAGTACTAAACAAGAATAAAACATCAAGAACTCATTAAAATTTTTAAGTACAGGACTGCAGATATTTATTCTAACCATCTGCCACATTTCAAGAAATTTGAGTTACAGAGATTTCAAAATATGCTCAAAGATGTCAATCTGAATACTCTATTTGAAATCTTATATTATTCGAAAAATCGATGAAAAGACAGCAGATGGAAAAAGAAGTTTAGAGTGCAAAATACATTTGTTTAAAAATGAAGAAGCCCAAATTCATCTGGAATCTATTATGGACAAAGTAAGAGAAGAAGAGACTCTGTCCAGTTGGAAAGAAACTTTGTCTAATATTAACTTCAGACAAATGTAATAAAGCACCGATCTAAATAGAGCGGTTGAGTTTGTTAAAATTTATTATCTTCTTTTCAAAATCTTGAATCAAGTCAGAGGTGCAGCATCTCATCATGCGTAAGTTGCTTAAACTAGTTATTCACTTTCTTCTGTGTCAAGGTTGGTATTGCAGAACGGCTCTAAGCATGTAGGAATTAATTTGAAAATAATATTTTCAAATAAGAGATTATCAGAATAGTCTTCTACATTTATTTCATGCTCATTTATTTTTGTCTCTGCATTCAATGAAAATCATCTTCCTCTAATAGTCAAGTTTTCAAGAGAGTTATTTAAGGAGAAGCGGTAAGATAATTCAAGATGGTGAAAGAATACTTTTCAAATGAGCTAAACCTTATGTAAGTCCCTGCACCCATGGCTATGAACTTAACCTTCAGTTATCTTTAATGAACTTTAACCTTCAAATCATTATAGTCATTATCTCTACATTCTGGGAAGATATTTCTATATTACATAGAGCTTCTAAAGGATTATATCTTATCATATGCTTCATTGTAACACTTTGTAAAAGTGTATTAATTTTCTGTCTAATTTGAAAACTAAAAAGTTGCTAGTGTTCTTTAGAAAACCATCAAGTTTATTGGAGATCTTAGAAACTAGTAAGTTTCCTTGTGAGCTTATGAAAACCAAAAGAGTATTAAGAGCACTATGTTTATGCCCCTTAGAGCTAGAATTCAAGAAAGTATTGAGAACACTTATTTATGGCCCCTAGAATTAGGATCTAGAAGAGTGTTGTGATCACTATTATATTTCTATTATATGGGATATAATAGAATCTAAGGCACAAGGAGTGTATGCTTTTGGAAGAGTGGATGTAGGGACGGGGTTCTCACACTACTATAAAAATTATGTTATTTATGTGTGCTTGTTTATTTATTTTCTTATACTTTAATATTCTATTATTTAATTTACATTGCACAGCATATAAGCACGAAAAAAGAGAAAGCAATCTTGCAGAGGTTAAGTGATTAATTTTCATAGACTCAGTTCACCCTTCCCCTCTTAGGTTAAGCCACCCTTTGGGAACCAACAATTACTACTTAATTTAATTTATTTAGTGGTAAAAATATATTTTTATATAAATATATATATTAATGTAATAGATATTATTAAAAACATACTTCATATATCTTATATAATATAGCTAAATTACATAAAAAAGTATATTAATATGTAAATACTTTTATATAAAGACATGATATAAATTTGTAATATTAAAAATAATATTAGTGTATATAATATTTTATTGATACATAATATATAAATATATAAATATTTATATTATATATAAAGGGAATAATTTTATTCTTAAGCTTCATTTAAAGTCGATATTGATAATTATGTGAAATTCGAGCCTATTATCGATCTTATCATTATCCTTTTAGCTAGAAATAAAAAATTATCTTAATTAAATATTCATACAGACCATAAATTTAAATCATCTAAGAATGAATATCAACTCATTAAAATTATTTCATTATCTCACGTGGGCGAATTACTTTTATATTTTTATGTCATACACACAAATATATATTTCATTTTTTATATTTTTAGCTTTTGTATTATATATTATTTTTGAAATTTTAAAATTTTATTTTTATATCTTTATTTTTATATAAAATATATTTTATATTTTTATATATTTTTATTTTATATATTTAATATTTCTTTAAATACATTTTATACTTTACTTTATTATGAAAGTATTATGGCAAGTTGTAGAAAGATGAATAAAAGAAGAAGGTTGAAGGCTTTTTTATCATTTTATTTTTCTACAGTAAAAGCTATTTTTAGGAAGTTAGGAATTGAAGCTTCTTTATTACTGCAGGAAAGGAGCTTTTGTTACAAAGAGAGCATTTTTTCATTTTAGGCCAAACAGAATGGAAATGAGCCAAAAGTACTTTTAGTTTTATCAACCGCAAGGCCAAACAAGCCTACATGCTAGGTTGGCGTGGTAATCAACTTTTAGCCAAAAATGTAGTTGAAAAGCGGACAATTGACAACCTAGAATCTTTCCTACCACGTATCCAACATAGGATTTTAAGGGCATCATAAATTCATAGTGTAATTTATAAGAAATCAATCCACCCATGGATTAAATTTGCACCATTTGGTCTGCATTTAACCATTTGAGGGACCTAATTTATAAGGTTTGTTTGATTTGGTTGGAGTTTATTGGCTGATAAGCCTAAAATATGACAGGATTTCAATGGACTTAGCTTATCCTGGTTCTTACCTTGGTTACCATCACCTCAAATTACAATAAAACATCACAGAAAACCTTAAAATCAATTCAAGATTGAACTTCAAATAGAAATTGAACTGTTTAATGACATCTCAAATCAATACCCTGTTTAGCTCACCTCTTCATTTTAAAAGAGGGAGGCATAAATCAAGTTAAAAGTGGCAATATCCGATTTTTCTTAAAATAATGCTGCATCTTAATCTCTATTAAGAAAACATCAAACTAGCTATAAAGAAAAGGGGGCAGCTAGCTTTGAGGTTCACTGAAAGCTCCATCTTTTCATGTGAGGATGGAGAACTGATTGTTTTTCATCCCTTTGACAATAAGCTAAACAGATTCTAAGAGAAAAGAAACATAAATTGTGTCAGTAAAGTGAGGGAAGAAAAAGTAGAGCTGCTGGGGCACAAAAAAACAAAGTGAATGTTACATTAATTTATTATTTATACTTATATTGCATTTACCTAGCCATTTTTCTCTCAACACAACTCTTACAATAGCCATAATGGTGCACAGATCAGGGCCCGTACTCATGATGAAATGCAGCATCATTGTCCCTGATCTCTCAATCAATAGGTTTGGGTTTCCCATCTACAACTCATAGCATGGTGGATGGGATTTTTTCTAGAAGAGGCCAATGAGACAAGTGGATTTAGATGAATACCCCCAACCTTAGTTACACCATGGCATGATTGAAATGGAAGGGAGTCATGATCTGGTTTTCCTTTTGTTTGTTTCCTAATCTCATAACTCTATGTAATAATTCCAAAATTGGCATCTATCTTACAGCAACTAATACAATATAAAAATGAAAAAAAAGAAGTATTTTTTATTTTCTGTGCCACCCACTACCAATTGAACTCTTTCATGTGCTTTGGCAAAAGGTGGAAATGAGGATGAAAATACAATGTCAATATAAATAATAAATGAATATGATACATACCATGTACTTATTTCATCTTCTATAATAATAATATTTTTATCATTTTTACTATTATAGTTATCTATTCTACTTTTATTTACTTTTTTATTGATACCATCCCTTGTCAAACTAGTATCATTTACATCTTCATTTTTATTTTCTTCAATATTTTCCACTATCCAAATGCAATCTAAATGGAAAAAATTTTGAATAATTCAATCATTTTTTTTTAAAATTCAACAAGCTTCTTTGCACATGGCAACTCACTCATGCACACCTTTGGAGCACTGAAACAACATGCAAATCCAGTGGAACATCATTCAGCAATAACTCTCGACTCTTTCAAACCTCAACCACAATTTTATAGCATGTACTGGCATATTCCGGATTCACATTACAAGATCGAGGGAATATTCCTTCTAAGTTGGTTTGTTTTTTCTTAAATTTTTCAATAAAAATGTTATTAAATTACCATGATTTCTTATTCCTGTCTGCTCTAAGCTGGTCCCTATCATGGCTCTTCTTCAAATAGAACAAAAGGATGGACTCTTCAAATAAAATAGAAGTGACAGATTGAGAGCAGAATTCTTCGAGTAATTGACTTCTTTTTTTATTGTTATTTATTTCCTCAATGGAACTCGGGTGTCCGCTTCAATCCTGACTGTTGATGGGATTCTTTGTAGATTCCGAGGAGAATTCCTAAAAATTTTCGTATAAAGTATAAAACTATATGATTAGGTAGGCCATATAGGGCATTTTTTTTCTTTGAAAAAACAAAGCACCTCGGCCAATCTAAGACGCCACCAATGATCCACTTTATTTTAAAGACATTAGGCATAAGATATTAAATGAAACAGTCATTGTCAGCCGTCCAATGCGATGTCATTAGAGACATAACAAATGCTAAAAGCTTGTGTAGAATTCGAGGACGTTGTTTGGATTATGGCATTCCACGTGCATCTCGTGGACTGAGTAGGAGATTGTGTCTGTTTCTTTCTTCTTTTACTAGGGCACAGATCAGTAATCCCACAGTCCTACACTGTAAAAGCTAAGGAGACAAAAAGCTTCTCTTTTTCTTAGATGTGATATTTGAGTACATCCCAAAAGGTCTTTTTTTTTCTAATTATTTACCTATATTTTCAATTATCATACTCTTAACTTTCAATCTAAAGAACTTATCTATTTTGACTTTATGATTCCATGACTAACATCACCCTATGGTTCTTTACTTTTTTTACATTTTTCTTTTATATTCTCCATCTTTTATTGCATCCAAACACACTTAGTGGGAATTTGTTTTCAATTAGAGGTGTAAATCCAGATAGAGTCAAATCCAAACCTAATTAAACCAATTATATTTTTTAAATTGAGTGAATTTGGGAATTTTAAAAAATTTGGATAGAAACAATTAGATTTGAATCCGACAAATTTTGAAATAAGGTTGTGCTGGGTTGAAGATTTGGGCAACTCAACCTCAATTTCAACCCAAATATACGTAATGCTGGTTACGATATATAACATGTCTTTGCTAGAAATTTTACATCCCATTCTATTGCTAAATTACAGTTTGATTTGAATTAAAATTTTATTAGAATAATTATTTCAAATAGAGTTTTACCACCCTTAATCGAAATTCTAAATTATATAATTCTTCTTAGTACCATAGCGTTAAATAAATGTACTTTTCTATATTTTCATATGATTGTTAAGTAATAATGAACCAATAAAAAAGCCTACTCAAGTTCATCTTTAGCTATTCTTATTTGATTTTGTAGTTAAAATTTTATTAGTTTTGTAATTAAGCAATATTTAATTTAAATCTAAAATAATTGCTCCCTTGAAACTGACTTAAAAAATTATTTACCCCAATTGCAACCCGAAATCAACTTAGGGTTGGACTAAAATTTTAGAAATAGGACCCGGGTTGAATTAAAAATTTCACATGATCCAGCCAATCCAACCAAACCCAACCAGATTTAACCCTATGACGCCTGTCTTAAAACCATAGAAGATGGTGACCAAGTATGCAGTCGGTTCTTCTGATCTCATCTTGGGTAAATTTCTTCCCTGGGACATAGAATGCTCCCATAAAACTAGGACACGTAGCAGCTCTTTGTTAGCTGGAAAATCAAAGTAGAGCAGCACCTCCTTTTATGCGATTGCTTTCATGAGCTTGCATGATTCTCCTGATATGAAATCCACCAATAAATGATTGAAAATAAAAGACAAAAGTATGGACCAGCATCGCTGACATGAGCACATAAGAGTAGGGAGAGAAGACCAAAGATGTTAGAGATAAAGACTTGAGTGGATGGTTGAGGGTGTCCCCTGGCGCGACGGTGAGGCTCTTGCCCTACGTCCTTGGCAGCATCGGTTTTGCCATAGAAATAGCCTTTCTAAACAATGGAAGGAAGCAGCGCTGCTTACATTTCAACATCACCTCAGCAGCAGCTAACTGTCATCATGCCAACCCACTCTACCAGGCACAAAAAACCAAATTATGGCGGAATACTTTTGCTGAAAGTGCAAAGATATTGACATCTGAAATGAAATTGCATGCTGCTTCCACACCAAGAATTACTCGTATAATCAAAGCAAGCAAATGTAGCCTGAAAGCTGGATCAAGTCGTCAAAAGGCCCTCAGTTGAAATGAACAAATGGAAATTAACTCACAGCTTGAGGATTGGCTCTGGTAAATACACTGGGGTAAGGAACACAAATTCCCACTTCCGAGTGCGCATTCCTGATGAATTAAAACCCAAGTTTTTTCCTTTTTTTATTTTTCTTTCTTTTTTTGTTCATATCTTCCAGTTGATACCAGCACTGATTCGTTGAAAAGGAAAGAATGAATTCTGGAGTCAGGGTAAATCAACATTTAACAGGACATCAAAATCAGATGGTGGTATTGATAAATCTACGTTGATGTATTATCCACCTCTAAGATTTTTGCCCCCGCCCCCCTCCCACCTTTTCTTTTCAAGAGAAGAAAAAGATGGGAAGACTAAACTGAGGGATCGACCAGAGGGCTCACCCAAATCAGGAGGTTAAAATCAATATGGTTGCACTTACAATATAGAAAACAAAAAATAAATGAAAAAGAAACAAGTTCAATGCTGTGCCATTATGGAACTAATGAAACTTTTCTTTATCTAAATTATCTTGACAAAATATGCTACATGATAACGGTCAGACATGAAATAGGAACTAACAAAGAGCCTACCGATAAAAGAGATTGAGAGGCATTGAAACCATGAAGTGTCATCAGACAAAAACCTAACCAACACGGTAGCTCAGTGCAAACAACTAAATCCTAAATTCCAAGGACTATAGACCTATGTTGACTTTTGAATTATGGCATAAGGAAAAAATGAAAGAAGAAAACCTAAGGCAAAGGAAGACCCCCTTCCTCAACCACTTCGTGTACGCCCACCATCCCTCCGCTCTGCTATGGCCTTGCGAAATGGGTTAGGTTAAGAATGCAATGTTGTAGTGTACACATATAAACACCTATGTCAGTGTGGAATGACGCTGTAATATACAGAAAGACAGCAGAGTAGCACAGGTTGTGATCCACTAAGAGTGAGGGTTGAGCAAGAAGGCAGTCTGGTAATGAGAAGTTTTGCAACTGTTTTCAACACCACCACTAGTACTGCCTCCTTGGTTTTGTTGAAATGATAGAGGCGGGAAGTCATCATCTTTCAACTGATAATTCCTTTGGGCAGCCGATCTGGCAAAATAATCAAATCCCCCTGTTAAGATAATAAATTAAAAGCATCACGAGCAATCCAAGACATCTGAATCAATAAAAGGATAGCAAGTTTGCATTCTTGAGCAAATCAAGTACATGAAGGTGTCATCATCAATCTTTGAAGGAATGGTAGGGTCCTGAGATCAGGAAATTAAGAACATAGGGATGGATTTCTTTGAAGGACCAGTAATCCAGACTGCCAATACAATTATAAGCAATGTAGGTACAGCACATCCTCAACACTACCAGAATAAAAATTTCTGATATTTCATTACTTTCATCTTCATTACCACAATAACCTCTCTCAGTAATAAAGGTCTGAATTTACGGCCAAGCTAAATCGTACAACCACCCAGTGATAAGCAAGCAAAGTCATGTTATCACAGGGTGGTGACTAAGATTGATGGAAAGGATCACTGACTGCTTTTGCTTGACAATTCAAGATCAGTGAAAAAAGCTCATGTATGTCAAATATTCTGTACACCATGTTTCCATGATAACCATCTAACAAGCACATAGGCAAACAAATAAATAGAAATGCACCATTACCCCTGAATGATTTGCTTACCTTTGTCGTTGAGGAGAAGAGGGCTGATCTGGTGATGAACGTACAGGAGACCCTCCTTCAAAAGGACCTAGCCTCTGTGCATAAGCACCCCTTGCAGCACCTCCATCACCAAGAGGTGACAGTGGTTCATTAATTCCGGATAAATGCATTGGCCCAAGAGACCCAAACTCTAGCTGCTCAGCAGGCGAGCCATAGCCATAAATCACAAAAGGAGGAAGAGCAGGTCCAGCTGGAGCAATACCATTTGAGTTCCCAGAGTACGACCCATATGCCATGTTGTTCAAGCTCTGCATAGAATTGGAGTTCAGTGGGCCATTATGGGCCTGATAGGGGGTAAAATTTTCATGCCTGTATGAATCCCAATGCCTGTCAGTTCGGTTTTTATCAGTTGCTGTAAATCGTTCTGCCCTTGAGTTTGTTTTCTCAGTTTGGTTGCGCCAGTGGCTGCGTCCACCAGCTCTTGATTTTGAACCAAGATTCCAGTGTCCTTCTCTATCGTTTGGGTCATTTCTGTCAGAGTTGTGATTCCCTCTATGGTTTCGGCTACTGGAAGATTGTCGCTCCCTGAAAGATGCCTTCTGAAAAATTCAAATGAAAATCCTGTATCAACTGATGCCACACAGCAGCAGCAGTAGCAGCAGCAACAAAAGAAAGAAAGCATAACAAATAATAATTAAACAAATTGAAGAAAGGGAAGATGGATCTCATTATCCTTGCCCTATCTAAATTTTTCTTTTGTATCTTAACCTGCCAGACTAAGGTTCCAAATCCTACCATCTCTGCCCATTATAAACTGCCAAGGATATCAAATACTTGCCATTCAGGAGGTTTTCCCATCACCCAATCCAATCATCACAAGACTTCTTGCGCAGGTAATCCTCAGCTGCCCATTTCTTATACACATATACACAAAGGACAGCCTTTAGGCTGAGGTAGAGAGACAATGAGGCATGTTTTGTGAATTACAAGGATCTCACATAAAGTATGACCAGAAGAAATGACAAGGATTCAAAATCCCGTACTTGCATGCAGCCTTTGAATCTTGCCACATTGTCAACCATTTTGGGGTTTGAAATAAAAGTTCATTGGTGATGTTTCTCAAACAGAAACTAGACCCCTCTTAAGGGACTGGATAACCTCCCAAAACTTCCAATTGACATCAGGTTCTAAGCTAGAACCAGCTTGCTTGAAGTGGGCATGGCATGTACAGTGTTTCTTTTGTTGGACATTTCTTTTGTAGGAAATTATTGTCTTCAATCCCCTTCAAGAGCATCAAACTAGCACCAGCAGAATCTAATCAACATAGATGTGAACATTTTAGGAAGTATTTTATAAAGATGAAACTTTCAGGACAACTGTGATTTTTTTACACGAAAAGGCAGCGGATATAACACATTTTGAATATTACAAAAGGTTAAAATAACAAATATTATAACAAAAAAATGTGTAATGTTTGATAGTAGGAAAAACCATGTTCGTAATTTATAAGAAATTCAGACAAAGTAAAAGACACAAAAGCGAGCTGGGAAAGATCATCTTACGGGAGTTGGCAAATACGTTCCAGTGCCACTGCGATACCTTGGGGCCTCATCTCCATATCGCAGATAAACACCAGCAGGTTGATTTGAACCTGGCTGAAGAGGCGGAACAGGAACAAGGCGAGGTCCATAACCCATGAGCTGGGTGACCAGATTGACATTTGCTGGAAGGGGTCTGCCAGGACCATCCCAAGGAAAATGACCCTGCAAATACACAGGAGGCACCACAACAGATGAAGGATAAAGCACAGGTCCATTGTACCGTGAGTTTTGGCATAACCTCCCATACTGCAGATTTTGCCAATGACTGGCAAAGTCACTGTTCAGAATGTCTGGTTTGTGCTGTTCCTCAGGAGGATCAACAGAGACACTCCTGATAGAGCTCGAATTTGTGAAAGATGGAGACTGGTCCAAGCTCTCTGCAGATTCAAAGTTCTGATCAGATCGATTAACACGGCTATTATCCTGCCCATTATCCCTATCAAAATGGATAGTTGACCCATCAGAGCTTGCAGTCTCTGGTGTGAAATTGTAAACAGGAAGCATTGTTAAGAATGGTACAGGTGGTCCAGTTGGATAAAACCTTAACGGTGGTGCCCCAGAATTATCCATACCCCTCTGACGTGGACCAGAACCCACTAGCATTGGAGCCATGGGCATAACTGAATCTGAACCACTTATTAGCGGTGGCTCATAGCTGGATAATTGATGTGTCTGCAAATGTGGAAGGGTCAAAGATGTAGTTCCTGAGCTTCTTTCTGCCATTTCAGTGCCCACTGTTGAAAGAGGAATCCAATCTCTGTTGTCATCATCTGCTTGAGAAGGACTATGATCAGTTGATGCTTCTTCACAGTTCCAACCACTCTGAGCTTTCACATTAGTAGAAGCAATAGATGAGGCAGTTGCTTTTCTCCCTCTTTTATCCCTTGTTGACTTCGAGCTTTTAGCTGATGAACCATCCCAAGAACTTTCAGAAGTTGTCTTGCTTCTTGAAGAACTAGATTGTGCCATTGATGAAAATCTTGAGCCAGCCTTCTGATCTACAGAGCCAAGATCACTGTTGTATTCATATCTGAAAGCATCACCAGGATCATCTTTCAATGGTCTGTTCTCTTTAATGAATTTTGGTTGACCTCTCATTACAGAACTCCCAGCATTGCTATTCCGAGAAGAAATAAGCCCACCAGAATTAGATCGTGGTTTGTCCACCGTCTGTGGCATTTGAAAACTTCCATTGTCAGGATCAAGCCCTCTGGTGGACGTAGCTTCTTCATGCCAGAAGCCATCACTATCCTCTTGATTTATATCCGTCAAACCTGAGTTCTCGTTACTGGATTCAACCAACCCTTCGGGACTTGATGGAAACCCAACACTGGGGAAATATTGGGACAATGGAGAAGAAACAAGGCCTTGCGATATATGCATGCTTGATCCCCAAGGAGGCTCAATCAAGGGAATATTCGCAGGGACCAGTCCCACCAAATTTCTCTGGGCATAACCCATTGAAGCCAGAAGAGCAGGTGATATTGGAAGAGGTAGATGAGCAGGAGCCAAATTGAGTGGTAATTGAACCTGTCCGCTGAAATTAGGAACCCTGGAGGATGCCATCATGTTAACCAGATCTTGCTCTTCCTGGTTCATTTCAATAGTCCTGGAGACAGAAGCAAGTTCTTCCCCCATAACCACACCCAAGCCAGTGTTGTCATGATAATTATTCAAGATATGGTTAGAGTCAGTAGCAACAGAAGCATCCAGGCTTTGGTGAGAGGGACTTTGCCTGAGAGATGAAGGATCATCAACTGAAGATCTAGTGCCGTGACTGGCTGACATCTCAGATCCGCCTAAGGCCTTCCTTCTGCTAAAATTTTCCGGCCTAATGGCCACAGACTGGTTCCTACTTGTTTCAGGGACCCTGTTAAGCCTTGCTCGGAGAATGGCCTCACTGGCAGAATCTGTCAGTTCTGGACTGGACTGCGTCCTTTGAAAGAGGTACCTCGCCTGCCCTTCATGTTCATTAACCAGGTTATCTGGCAAAGAAATTCTCTGATCCTTTTGACCCTGTGCAGCTTCACTTGAACTAATATGTCTAGCAATCTTATCAGACATTTTGGAACTGGTTTGGTTGGTGTAACTCTTGTGGCTCTGGGTACGAGAAACCACAGGTGCATTATTGTTCCTAGATATGTTCTCAGGGTGATGGTTTACATTTTTAATTGGTTGCGAAGAGATACCATGAAAAGCAGGAAATCCCCCAACCAGAGATTCATGGCCAGGTGATGATCCAACATGCTCACCTTTTTTCTCCATGGATGAATAAGTTTTCAAATTCTCAGATGCATATAAGGGATCTGGATTCAGTGGTTGTGCATGATGCGGATTAGGGGTGGGGGCATCAGGGCGATGACCACTTCCATGCCGCTCCCATGTGTTCATGAAGAACTGATTTACTTCACTAATCACATTCTCTTTTGGGCATTCTAGTAACCTGGCCAACCTTTTAGCTCCAAATGCAAAGGCACTGCGAATTCTAAAGAAATTACCTGGTGGAAGAAACAAGCAGTAGCATCAAATGGCGATGAAAATGCAATCCCACCCACCTGCCCACAATGACATGCACATATGCCCAGAACAACATTCACACACGCACACCTGCACCTGTGCACTCTCCAGCACATGCACTCGCACGCAGATTCACCAGCCAACAACAACAGCAGGTGTCACAAACACATACAATCATGTGCATACCACATGCACGCACGCACAACATGCATATGATGCTCACATCCTTGTATGAACTCTTCAGAGATCATCCAAATAAGATCACATAGAGATCTTAAATTACATCATGCTGGGTGAATAACCTCATGAGGTGGTCTAGGCTATTTACATCAAACTAATCCACCTAGTTGGACTGATAACCTTATAAGCAAGCAAGCAAACTTCAATTTAGGTTGCTCAAGGAACACAGCAGTTTGAGATACTCCAACTGAATCAAGTGAACATACTCCAGAGAACAACCAACCATAAAATTTGGCCACGAGACGATAATCTTCTTTCTGGTCCTCCAAATATTTCAATGAATTGCAAGGCAGTAGGTTTGTCCAACTTTAACTAAGCAGAGAAGCTGACACTGTTGAGATTTATCACCCAATTTATGGTTCATAAAAGGAGGATATACAACCATGTAACAATCACATATGAGACACTATATTTTCAAATACAAACTACATGAGCACAAAAAAACTCCATTTTTTGACTGCCATGAATTTTATTGCCAGCAATCTTATCACCTGGCAAAGCCAAAAGCAGATCAGTGTTGCTGGATTGTACTAAAGCTGAATAACGCATGACGACTCACACTAGACATGACTTGTCATGGCCAATAAAGCTGATGGCAGAAATGGATTCTAAAGTCCAAGAAACTGGAAAATTGGATTTGGCAATCAAGCTGCCCATGCAGCACCAGTTTATGCCTGATTCTGCAAAACTCAGATTTGAGAAACACAAGACTGTCCTATTGGGCAGCAGGAAAGAAATATCAAGGCCCATAACTGACTAATAAGCACAATAGTCAGAACTTGACCAACTCAGCCCCTTCATACATTAACTCAATTTTCCATGGTTCACTGAAAAATCAAAACGAAAAGAAGAAGAAAAGAATAGAATAGGCATCATCAAGCAGTCAATATTCAAAGAAGGGGATTGAAGAGTGGAAAATGTAAAATCATTCACATTTAAATAATAGCCTATCCTTGAAAGTTAATAACAATAAAGAATAAAGAATTAAGAGTACCTTTGCTAACACTACGCCCAAGGTTGTTGTTTGTGCGCAAAGGATCAATCACATTGAAATGCTTTGACACAAAAGGTTGGCCTTGATTTTCTTGGCCACCAGGGAAAACAGCATATACAGTGCTACATGCATCAAGAAATAGTTTGCTAAGCAACAATTCCCCACTATCCCTTCGAGGAGATTCAGCTACACAACATTTCAAAAAAAATTTGAGAAGGTGAAGAAAAGGAATAAGAAACAGAAGGCTATTGATTTGAAGCTCTATATTGCTAAGGTTATGTAATTCCAATTTTCAAAAGTAAACATGGAATATTTAATGCAATTGATGGCATCACTATCAAGAAGATGACTTTACAGAAGGAAATAAAAATTCAAATATGTGTGAAAATATGCAATACTATCTGCATTTCCCCTATATAAATTCAATGCAGGGAAAGTGAATCTTTTTTTGCAAACAATTTTTCAATTCAAATTATCACATGAAAAAATGGATATCCTTAATCATTCATTTTGCCACCGTAAAAAAATCCCCTCTTTTGCAACTCATTATACTTGTTAATCTATCTACATAACTACTTTACAAGCTGTGTTTACAGTTTTGTTCTCAATACATATTTCTCTTTCATGGGGAAGGGAGGAAATATAGGCACCAATGTTGTAGGTATCATGACAAGCAGAAAAAGATGGAAGCCATGTGAGAATGTAGAAATTTTTCAGCATATGATGACATGTTTACAAGAGAAATTACTTAATCAGTCCCAAAGCAGTTTTATGAAATAAATTTCTTTTTTATGAGATCAAATAACATGCGCAGCCTAATAGAAGTTATACAATTATATTTAGAATTGATCTATTATCATCATAATAATAAATCACAAACCTATAAAGCAAATCTTAAGCAACATCAACCAAATTGTTATCATAATAAGCAAGATCTCAACTTTTGCCAAAGAAATGCTGAACAATGAGAAACCAATCATTAGTTATAACCTAAATGGCACACATGAATGCATCCTTACCTGTTCAGTTTTGATTGGAGAAAATCAACAGGAATTGCCTAAGTTCATCAAATACTCGTGAAAGGATTGGGAAAAATGAAGTTTTTCTTTTTATTTTATTTTTTTGGGTTATGATTGCATAGAAACATTTTCACCACAATCATGGTGAAAATGCTCAATTTGAAGCCCAGGATGGTGAAAAGGTTTGCCTACCCAGTGCATGAGGCTCCTACCTATGTTGAGTCTAGGGAGGGTAACATATATGTAGCCATACCTTCATTTTTTAAGAGGTTCTTTCTAAAGCTCAAACCTGCACCACCAAGGACATAGGCAAAGAGCCTTACCATCGGGCTAGGCAATGTCATGCAAGACTAAAACCCATGATGTTGTATTTATAAAATCTAATCAATCAACAATTATGTTTGGTGTCACATTTTTAAGGTAAAATTAAAAAATCTATCTCAATTGGATACTTAAATGGGTCACAAATAGGGGGAATTTTAATGTATGTATATTTATCCTTGAATAAGCTAAATTTTGTTGTCCACTTAAGTCATAAATTTTTAGATCTTAATTAAACTAGTATTAGCAATGATAAATGAATTATATTTTAAAAAAATATTCTCATGGGCACCAAACAAAGCATTTTCACCACAATTGTGGTGAAAACTTTTCTATGTGAACATAACCTTTTTTGTAATTTTTGCAAAATAAAACATGAAGGGGTAGCTACTGTAAAACTTTAACAAAACAAAAGGTAAATATAAAGCAAACTGGCCAGTATTTTGAAATGTATACTAATTTATAGAAATTTTAGGATTCATTGGAATGCTAGACCATGGATTTCACATCAACGAGATAGTTCATATCACATACGACCAAATGGGAAGATATTTGGGAAATTTCAGTCAATACCATTGAAACCATAAAGATTATTCACAAGTGAAGCAAACAAAGTGAAATGTCAAATCAAGTACTTCACTACATTATAGTGAATAAAAAGTGTTATTTATGTCCCATAGCCCAAGGAAATAAGCAAAGAAATTCATATGATGGCAGATTGAACATGGGAATCATAGCAGATCTATTGACCTGTGCCTCCAAATGAGACAGTAACACTCTGGCCAAAAGAAGGCTGGCCAATTGATCAGTAAATGCAATATTCAACTCTTTTGTTTTCGCCCCTCATGAAAAGTCCAATTATGTCATGTTTGGGGCTTAACAAAGTGAATTTCGGACCATCTCAGTGAATTTCGGACCAGAACATCAATGTGGTGGAACAAACACAAAAAATGGCCAAGATCTCATAAATCTGCCCTGTAAGAAAAGATGCCCACTTCAACCTTATATTCTGCATCTCTCTTTTTCATACATCTATAAGAATGGAATGCACCTGTCATGTCTGGAAGTGAACTAACAGGAACAGGCCCCCAAAGGCTAACACAGAAGTTGTCCCAGTCAAAGTTACTGAAAAATTCCAGAAAGCGATAGAGTACCTGATCATGCATGGAAGGACCACATCAGAATTACAGCTAAATTCATAGAATTCATCCAGTGGAAGAACAAGGAAGAATGAAATATGAGACCAGCAGTTACCTCCAGTGGTCCAGCAAAGGAATTGTTAAATACATGAAATATGTATAAGACCAATGTCTCCAGAGCATAAGTAGAAATAAGCCCATGGTGAGCACCCAATATACGGCTCTCATAGTAGCACCAGGCCTTGATCAATATGATGCTGCGTTTGAATAAGTGATTGTGATTTATCAAATGATCAACCTACACACATGGGAATTAGATGTGAATAAAAGATCCTTTTGCACAAAATATCAAAAAAGTGGGGAGTTATTCCTTTACAGTTACATGAGCAGAAGACACGAAGCTCACCTCCTCCAGGAAACAAAGGGTACACAATCCACCAACCTGGTTAAATGATATGTCAACCACTATGTTTTCAACAAGACATTTTATTATCTTAACCTGAGAAGAAAAATGAATTAGGTCAGGATTTTCAGCATATAGGCCAAAGAAACCACAGAGCAACAATAAATTGCATTCTGAGTTCAAGATACCAATTTTCATGAAAGATAACAATGACAAACAGAGAAAATGAAAGGATGATCCATTAAAGGATCCCAAAGCAATGAGGCAGTATTATTGAATATACAACTAACTTTTCACCTCCCACAGTCCCCCACACTTGACCACACCCAAATTTACAATATCGAAATTCAGAAAAGCTATGTTCCTTCATTTTACAAAGGCCAGAGGCCCATTCAACTAAACATCCTTTGGTTCTATGAAGGAGAAACCTGAATGATGATGATTGGTCCTTGACAGATCCGATTTTCCTTTCACTTCAATCATTGGTCCTTTTGCTAAGAAGGTGACCTCAAATTGCTGCCCATTCTTGGATAAGAATAGCCCCTTCCAAGCCCAAAAAAAGATCCAAATGTTTCCAAAATAAGCTGCAAGGTTCTGAAGTCTGAAGCACAAAAGCACGCACTACATCTAACATCCAAAGCCACTTCGCAATAAATCAAGAGATGCTTAACAGTATCTTCACCCTTCATACATATTGAGTAGAACATCAGGCAAGACATTCCAGAGGACAAGCAGGCACATGTCATCTATGACTCTTTTCCCTGCTAACAACCCCAAAACCATCACTCCTAAATAATGGACCTGGGAAGGTCAAACTATTGTGCATCTGAGGAAACCAAACCACTCTACCCACCTTTCAGCGTATGGAAATACTACCTTTACCAGAAGAAGGTGAAGAGGAAGAAGAAGAAGACACTGCTTTCTCAGAACATGAATTCATGAATCTGATTTAAAAGTGCACAATAGCCAAATTATGTTAAGCAACTACAATCTCCCACCTCTTGGTTCACAAATTTCTTTGAAAATATAGATCACGACTCCATACCACATCCTACCTGAATAAGGCAACCATTATTGCAATCCTCTCATCCATTAAATAGCTAACACAAAGGTACTATAGGATCAGTGTAAACTCGCCATAGAATGAATATCATAGAGTTTGATTCACACCCAATGTCCAAGAAAAGTACTTCTGAAAAATCCAGAAACTTGCCCATAACTGATTTTGAAATGCCTGAAGCTCTGGGATGATTGCTTCCTGGACAAACTGCATCTCTATATAGATACTCACTAAGGCTATTTGCATGAAGGATTCACTTTCATTGTAAAACTGCAAAGTCGTTTTCAAGCAAGCAGAGCTCATATTGTTTAGATATCTCATTCCAGAATCCCCCTCTTTTTGCTTTTAAAGATTGACTTCCAAATTTCTGCAAGGAGCTTCTTTTCTCCTCCTTGCTTCTCCACAGAAAGCCTCACTCAAATTTGTTCATACTGTTTCTAATGAATATGATCATTGCTGAATTTGTGAAAAATTAGCATGTAGTGAACTGATAATCAGCTGTGGAAACCTTTTTATTTCATGAGGATCAGAACACTACTGAACTCCTGAATATTAAATTGTGATAATCATGATAAAATTCTAACTCAGTACACATTGCAAAAGCATCTACAGCAGAGGAAAATCTCTAAAGACTAAACCATTAAACACCATTAAACAAGACTCCCACAGGGTAACTCAATTAGCTGCACACAAATCTCCTGCATAAATATCATCCTTTTCATGGCCAAAACTTCGCCTTAGTTTAGTGTTCAACTCCAACAGAATGAGGCACTTATCTTTGACTAGTCTTCTTAATTTCTTCCTTCCCCATAATTATATTTTGCTTTCGCTGGCAAAGTAAACAGGTTCCCTTTGCAAAAATGAGAAGAGAAACAAGAAAAGGCAAAAAGCCTTTTCAAAACAGCAGTAATAAATGAGGAGAGTGTGATGAAGACATGCTAGAAAACACTTCTGATAAATCGGGCCATTATTGTGTATGGATGAGAAGTAACAACAGTACTATCAGTTCTAAGTTATAGCATATTTAGGATGATCAAGTCCAGCATCTATCTCCTCACTTTGAGATCCATACTTATCCTGTCAGATGCAGAGTTTTCAAATGGTATGGTCCAAACAGTTGCCATGTAACAACAGCAATCTTAGGTTATAGCAGCACATTTAGTGGGAGAATGAATATTTGTCGGTGGTAATAGTCTGTTCAAGAGCACAAAAATTAATTGCCACAAATCAGGCAAAATAAAAGTATGATTGCAATTGCATGAAAAGTGTTGATAACTTAGGAAATCACATGCATAGAAACAAGAATGCTGGAGATTAAATCTCTGCCATGTGAGAAATTCAGAACAAGTAATGAAAAGGCATGCCTCTGCTTGGATGTATTGAACTTCTTTGACACGAAATTCAGCATTCTCACTTTTCTCTTCCTTCTCGAGCATATCCCGGACTTCTTTTGCCCATGTATCTATCTGAGTTTGATTCTTACTGAAAGCTGTCAAGTCAATGTCGCCATCAGGTAGATAGGTCTTAAGAGGCACAGATCCAAAAGTGAACACCTGTAAGGACAAGGATCATTAACAGACTCCGGAGTGATTTGAGAAACAAAAATTAACTTTTAGCTCTAAGTTTAACATTTTTTCCTTGTGAGTTGGGAACAAAAAAGAAACTCCGATATGCCCACTTCAATGGCCCAAGGAAAAATAGAAGTGCAGATAGCTAAGGCTACGAATGAACTATTAAACAATTCCATTTTCATCCTCCATGTGCTGAATGATGTTTTCATTCACCAGGCATGATTAAGAGTCTTGAGCAAAATAGCAATGCTGAGAAATGAGCCAAAATCTTGTTGATAAAATTGTAACACTAGATGAGAAAATTCCATAGAATCATGCATAGATTTAAAATAGTCAAAACCTCAGTGTTAAAATCGTTTTTATT
>JAYJMB010037775.1:0-33515 GCA_036873735.1 Pouteria campechiana | reverse complement strand
ATATTTAGGAATCAAATAGGTGCAAAAGATGAAGTATTAGGAGAATAAAATATGACATTTTGCATTCTCATCAAAATGATATATTTTTCTTACTTAAGCTTGGGCAAACCATTTAACAAGTTCTTCTTCCACAAGGCTTTAATATTTGACCAAGGACCATTATTAATAGCAATTAATCATTTTCCAAAGATCTCATAAAGATAAATTAAGTACTTATTTTCATACCTTTTTCCATAAAGAGAACATTATCATTTACATCATGAACATTGCATATTGATGATTCAAACATAATTATATAACCTTATTACACATAATGATAATTCTTAATTGGTTATGTTTGGGCGTAGAACATCTTCAATACACACCATAAATTCTACATTTCCCTTTGATAAGCCCTTCATCATGATTCTCAAAAGCCACTATGCCTCCATTGAATGGCTTTAATTCTTTATTACCTATCATGTGTCTTGAACATCCATTGTCCAAGAATTATGTATTCGTTGTAGTGCATTTGAAGTCTGCCTAGAATAATGAATAAATTTCCTTTTATCTCTTTTGTATCCAATCCTTGGGTCCATGATGTTCAGGAGCCCATTGCTTCTTCATTCTTAATAGTCTCAAGGATTCTCTCTTAGGTCTCCATATTAACTTTGTACCCTTCACCAATTTCATTAGTAAATTTTGTGTCCATTGCAGTTATAACAATGAGAAATTAAGTTTGAACTATTACAAGAACTTTTGCTCTTTCTTATCATTTTCAATTATAAAGAATTCAAGTTCTTTCTTCACAGCACTAAACTTTTTATTAAGATTTTTTAAACTCAATAAACAAGCAATCATGAGGAATCTTTAAGACCATTTATATAACCATAAGAACCAAAAATAATGTGGATAAGATTTACCTCCATTTCCTTATGTACCATGTGATGTGAATTGGATTTAGTAAGGACCTTGTATTTGCACAATTGATGTTTTTAATTGTTGTAGCTCTTCTATTTTTTGTAAAAGCCTTAGTTTCTCATGAGGAACAAAATTCATCTACCATCTTATGATATCTTATTCATATCCAAATGATAGATGATATATATGAATATAAATGTATTTGATAGTACTAATTTAAGAGTCATCATTTAGTACTACCTATGCAAGATGATGTTGTCGCAACCTGCCTTGGGACCTATGCATTTTATCATTACCTTATAATTTCCCCTTTTTTAAGGAAAATAATCTACCAAAAATCTGGCAGTGTACCCTGAAATATTAGGATCTACACTTGGCATAAATTTAATCATAAAAAATCAATAATTCAATAATTATGACACAATAATGCTGACCACAAAATTCATACCGACACCCACAACTGCCAACATGAAAATTGAATCATGATGGCAATATACAACACTAATATCATACAGATCCATTCATAATTTCAAAATTTAATTACTATGACATGCCATGTTAATGCATTTAATATAAGTCATTCTGATTCTTCAAATACAATTATACAAATATACAGTGGGATTATAATCCTAATTCATCCTACCACGAGAAGGACATCTTCACTTCTTACTCACCACCAACAACCCATAACTAGGATTTTTTACCTGTCCTGCTAACTAAAAAAATAAGAATAAGAAGGTGTGATGTAATGCCCTACAACTTGGGCACTACCATGTCACACTCCAAGGAGAATCTTACAACATCTCCCCTGAAATGTGAGAAATTCCACACATGTACAATCATAATCATATATTAAAACACCACATAATACATTACACTAGCATGTTGAGCCTATACACAACCAAACAAGACTAGAACCATAGTCGCACAATAATGGTATTAAAGAATTACACCTATAATCATACCCCGTGAATGACATGTCAAACCACTAGTCATATAATTATAATTCACATCACGTTTACACCTTAAATATATACATGATATCATAATATCTAAAAATATATTTACAAGGCCGAAATTGTGCAAGAGAATAGCCTATAAACGGCTCGCGTCATGCCCTATCCCGGTCTGGACCCCCAACCCCAAGTTGGGTGCCCTCGTCTGACCTGTTGGCTAACAAAAACTAAATAAAATAGGGTGAATCTAGACAACTCAGTAAGCAGATATGTAATTAAACCAATGGTGGTAAAATAAGTTGAGTAATATAATAATTGAAACATAATCAATAAATAGGAATAAGCATTAATATGCAATCCAAATGACATCATAAGATGAATATAATTCATGTTATAAAACCCTAAACTAGGTTTATCCCTTATCATACAGAACATATAGTAACAAGTAATTTCGTTCAAAGCAATACCCAACTAACCCACTATCTATCACTAATCATCTACCTTATTTCTTAATATCATTAATCACTGTCTTATGTCCGAGCTTGGAAGGTTGCTCACTGTGTAGACCCAACCTTCTTATAACTTTGGTGTGTTCTGGTCCCTCCCTATACTCCTAGCTACGAGGCCTGCTAAGAGCCGCACCTTGACTAGGCCAAACTGGCCCCAACTATCACTCTTCCCTCTTTGCTCCACAAGAATCATAGGTTCTTCATCTACACCCAATGAAATAATCAGGAGCATCTCACAAATTAGGCCGATCCTGGCCTCACCCTATGCGGGTGTCAGGTCTACTGAGCTATCTAGGCATCACAGCCAAGCCCCAAGCCAATCTTGACCTCTTCACCTTCATTCTAGGTGTAACATGAGCTAGCCAAGAAACACAGCCAAGCCCCAAGCCAAACCTTGGCCTACACGCCTATGGCCATCAGGTAGAACTAACCTCTAGCCTACCCGACCCTCATGTCATTAAGGCACCTCCATCATAGGCCCACTTAGCCTCCACACCACCTAGCCATATCCAAACTAGCCAACCAAGCCTCTACACTGCTCAACCCCTCTCAATTAGCCACACATGTAAGCTCTACTAACTAGGCTACATTTTGAAGTTCATCATTAAGGAGCAGTTGTAGAAATTTGGCTATAACTTTCTCATACTAACTCTAAATTGAGTGATATTTATTTCATTGCATAGATAATTTTAGATCCTACAAATTTCTGTTGACCACTTTTCTATTCAGCCTGAAATTTGAGTCGTGGGGCCAACAAGTGACCTTTTCAGTTGATCATTCCCCCAGGAGTAGTTTTAGTAATTTGATCATAACTATTACGTATTAAGTATAAATTAAGTGATTCTTATTCCATTAGAGATATAATTTTAGTTTCTACAATTTTCATGTTGATCACTTTTTCTAGATTAGTCTAATTTTGAGTCGTTGCACCCACAAGTGACACCTACTTATATCATACACCCTTACACTATTTCAACTATAACTTTGTCATATAAACTCGGAATTTAATGGTTCTTAGTTCATTGGAAAGATAATTTTGAGAAATAAAACTTTTGTGTTAAATGAAATTTCTGAATCCTTCAAATTCTATGTGAAAATCTAAACGTTAATGACACTATATACATTTATGCTAAGAATATTATGCATGATCAACTTGTCATATTACATGATGTATATAAATAACCTATTTGTTATATGTACTATGTTTATTGTAGTTTTTGCAATTTAAACTCCAAAATAAACCATCCAATATCAACCATTGAGTATAATCCATAATTTACATAGCAATGCATTGATGAATTCAAACACTACCGATGAGCTTAATCAAAGCAACAAGCATGCCCAGTAAATTTTCATATAAACATAACTATTTAAATTTTAGAAACACAAGAGTCATCTTACCTTATAATTTGGCACTAAACCCCAGTTAGGCTCAACTTTGATTTTGGCACAACCAACTTCCAAATTCCAAGCCCTGTATTCAGATTGCATATGGTTACATTATTCAAGTGCATTTACATTGCACTTAACATAACTAATGTTGTCTACAATTTAATTAATCACATTACTTCATCTTATTCCCCTATAATCATTTGATTAAATCATGATTAAAGGATCCTTAATGATCCACTAGTACCTACTAATCATACGGCTTCTCTTTAACAACCCTTTTGTTACACACTTAGTAGGCAGTTTGACAGATTCACATTTACAACTACCTAATGGCTGAAATTTCTATTTCAATGTACATAACTAATTATCTTTACTAATTATACACTTAGACACATCATCAAATCACTCATTACACTACTAATTACATCATTACCCACTTCCTAATTGCTAAAAATTTCAGAACTCAACTTTTTAGTGAAGAATTCATTGTAGAAACGGTATTAAATGCATTAATCATCAATATAAGCAACTTACCTCTTAATTTCTCCACTTGATTTGCAACCAGCTAAGTTGGGTCTTTAAACCATAAATTTCTAACAACTATAGATGGCTCTATGTAGTTCAAAAGGTGTTTTTCTTTAGGCTAGATTATTGCAAAATGTAAGGAAGTCAATCTAATATTAGTCTAGTTCTGTTTTCTACAATCTCTACTGGGTTTTGGAGCTTGGGAGATGTCACAAATGCCCTTTGCAAGTTTATGGGAGAGGTGGAGTACCATAACCTCTCCCATTATGATGCTTTGGTATCGTGCCAAAGTCCGTGCATGGGTGGTCCAAGTTTGCTGCTTTACTTCATGTCTTGCTGCTAAGCTCACTCCTAATCACCTAGATCCACAATGCACCACCCATATTCACTCTAATTTAACCCATTTCACATAATCATCATGCACCTACACACTAGTGTCGGGCATGTCAGATTGCCAACCATATCCATTGATTACAAAATTTTTGGGGCCTCACATTCTACCCCCCTTAGAAAAAGTTTCGTCCTCGAAACTCAAAGAAACAAGTGGGGGTATCTGGCTCTCATAGTCTCCTCAAGTTCCCACGTTGCCTCATTCTTGGTATGGTGGCCCCATTGAATCTTTACTAATCAAATCACCTTATTTCTCAATTGTTTCTCTACTGTAGAGTACTTGTACCGGTTGCTCAACATACTGCAGGTTTCCCCCAATCTGTGTATCTTTTGGAAGTAATACATGAGAAGGATCTGGCTCATAATTTCTTAAAGAAGATACATGAAATACATTAAGGATTCCACTCAACAATAACAATAATGCAATACGTTAGGCTACCTTACCAATCCGCTCTAAGATTTCATATGGGCCAATGAATGTTGGACTCAACTTACCTTTAGTTCCAAATTGCATTACCCCTTTTATGGGAGATACTTTTAAGAAAACTTTGTTCCCCACGTGAAACTCCAAATCATGCCTTCTAGTATCTGCATAACTCTTCTGGTATGACTGAGCAATTTGATTCTTCTCCTTAATCTGAACCACTTTTTCAACTTTATCAATTATTATCTGTGGCCCCTCCAGAGTAGCCTCGCCAATTTTAACCCAATACAAAGGAGATTTGCACTTACATCTATACAAGGCTTCGAAAGGAGCCATTTGTATACTCGAATGCTAACTATTGTTATATGCAAACTCAATCAATGAGAGATATTGGCTCCATGCCTTACACCAATCTAGTATACATGCTCTCAACATGTCCTCAATTTACTTATTCACCCTCTTAGTCTACCCATCTGTTAGAGGGTGATATATACTAGCTGAAGTCCAACCCTATACCCATCACCGTATGCAATGCTCTCCAGAATTTGGATGTAAATATTGAACCTATATCTGAGATGATCACCTTGAGTACACCATGTAATCTCACAATCTTCTTTTGGTAGATCTAGACATACTTTCGGCAGTAAAAGTAGTCTTGATGGATATAAAGTGAGCGGCTTTTGTCAATCTATCAACAATCACCCATATGCTATCAAATCCAACTGTCGTCTTTGGAAACCCAGTAATGAAATCCATAGAGATGTCTATCCATTTCCACTCAGGGATCTCAATGGACTGTAGTAATCTACCTAGCCTATAGTGCTCTACCTTGACTTTTTGACATGTCAAGCATCTGGCTACATATCTGGCTATATCGGCCTTCATACCATTCCACTAATATTGGGATCTCAGGTCATAATACATCTTATTGCCGGTGGGATGTATGGTGTATGGTGAATAGTGTGCCTCCTCTAAAACTTTCTGCACTACTTTCGATAACCTTTGGAAGCACCAACCAAAATCTGTATTTCAGAAGGTCGTCTATACCAACCAAGAAATTTGGTAGCTCATTTTGCTGCGCTTTCATTCTTAATTTTTGGAATTCTTCATCTATTGTTTTCTCCTGAGCTACCCAAATCTCATCCAATAGGGTGGGCTGAATACTTAACTGACACAACTGGGCAACTATGCCCTTCATTCGCACATGCAAGTCTAGCTTCCTCAGTTCTTCAAACCACTCATTCTTCATAATAAGCATACAAGCCAAGTTGCTCCCAGATTTTCTGCTCAATGCATCGGCGACTACATTCGCCTTGCTAAGATGATGGTGAATATTCATATCATAATCCTCAAGTAATTCAAGGCACCATCTTTGCGTCGTATTCAATTCTTTTTGGGTGAAGATGTACTTCAAGCTGCTATTATCAATATCAATGTCACATCATATAAGTAATGTCTCCAAATCTTCAAGGTAAAGCTATGGCTACTAACTCCAAGTCATGAGTGGGATAGTTACACTCATGAGGCCTCAAATATCGAGAAGCATATGCTGCTACCTTCCCATTCTACATCGAGACACAATCCAAGTTCATTTTTGGATGCGTCACTATATACCACAAATCTGCCTCTACCTAATAGTATAGTGAGAATCAGAGCCTCAACTAATCATCGCTTTAGCTCCTAAAAGGCCTCCTCACACTGATTTGTCAACTAAAATGGAACACCATTTAGGGTCAACTATGTCAGTGGCATTGTTATGGTGGAAAATCTCTCAACAAATTAGCGATAATACCCAGCCAAGCAAAGAAAACTCCCGACCTCTGGCATTGTAGTCAATCTTGGCCAGTTCACCACAGCCTCAATCTTATGAGGGTCTATAGAAATACCATCACTAGATACAATGTGTCCTAGAAAGGAAACACTGTTCATCCAGAAATTGCACTTCTTCAGTTTAGCATATAACTTTTTTTTTCTCCACCTCTGCAATGTCAACCTCAAGTGTGACTCATGCTCCTTTCTTGTCTTCAAGTATATCAAGTTGTCATCAATGGAAACAATCATAAAGTGATCCAGACAGGGCCTAAACACTCTTTTCATCAAATCCACAAATACTACAGGAGCATTAGTAAGCCCAAATGGAATCACCAGGAACTTATAATATCCATATCGTGTTCTAAAAGTTGTTTTGGGTATATCTGTAGGTTCACCCTCAATTAGTGATAATCAGACTACAATTTTATCTTAGAGAACATGGTAGACCCCTGCAACTGATCTAACAGATCATCAATCTGGGGCAATGGATGCTTATTCTTGATGGTCACCTTATTCAACTCTTTGTAATCATTACATAACCGTAAGCTTCCATCTTTCTGTTCACAAACAAGACTGGTGCACCCCATAGTGATACACTAGGACTGATGAATCCATTGTCTATAAGGTCTTGTAGCTGCACCTTCTGCTCTACTAACTCTACCAGTGCCATCCTATAAGGAGCCTTAGACACTGGCTCTGCTTCCAAATGTAAATCAATACCAAATCCTACTTGCTTTTTTGAAGGTAATCCAGATAGCTCACCCAAAAATACATATGGAAACTCACACACTACAGGTATATCTTCCAAATCTTAGTGCTCAGAATGTGTGTCAATAGTTGACACTAAGTAGGCCTCACATCCCTTTTGTACTAAATATAATGCCTTCATGGCAGTCATGAGTTTTGGGATTTCACCCTAAGGTGAGCTGCAAAAGACAATCTCAACTCCATCTTGATATAACTATTTTATATTAAATATAAATTAAGTGATTCTTATTCCATTTGATAGATAATTTTAATTTCTATAATTTTCATGTCAATCACTTTTTTTAGATCGGTCTATATTTTGAGTCATGGGGCCCACAAGTGACACCTACTTGTATCATAGATCCTTACACTGTTTCAACTATAACTTTGTCATATAAACATATAATTTAATGGTTCTTAGTTCATTGGAAAGATAATTTCAAGAAATAAAACTTTTATGTTAGACAAAATTTCTGAATCCTTCAAATTCTATGTGAAAATCTGAATGTTAATGACACTATATACATTTCAGCTAAGAATGTTATGCATGATGAACTTGTCATATTACATGATGTATATTAACAACCTTTCTATTATACGCATTATGTTTGTTGTAGTTTTTGCAATTTAAATCCAAAATAAACCATACAATAATCCATAATTTATGCGGCAATGCATTCATCAATTCAATCACTACCCATGAGCATAATCAAAGCAACAAGCGTGCCTAGTAAAATTTCAATGAAACATAACTGTTTAAATTTTAGAAACACAAGAGTCATCTTACCTTATAATTTGGCACTACACCCTAATTAGGATCAGGTTTGATGTTGGCATAACCAACTTTCAAATTCCAAGTCCTGTATTCAGATTGCATATGGTTCTATTATTCAAGTACATTTACATTGCACTTAACATAACTAATGTTGTCTACAATGTAAATAATCACATTGATTCATCTTATTACCCTTGTAATCATCTGATTAAATAATTATTAAATGATCCTTAATGACCCACTAATACTTGCTAATCAGATGGCTTCTATTTAACAACTCATTTGTCATACACTTAGTAGGCAGTTTGACATATTCACATTTACAATTACCTAATGGCTGAAATTTCTATTTTAATGTACTTAACTAATTATTTTTACTAATTTGACACTAAAATACATCATCAAATCACTCATTACACTATTGATTGCATCATTACCCAACTTTTCAACTGCTAAAAATTTCAGAACTCAACTTTTTAGTGAAGAATTCATTGTAGAAACGATATTAAATGCATTAATCATCAATATAAGAAACTTACCTCTTAATTTCTCCACTTGATTTGCAACCAGCTAAGTTGGGTCTTCAAACCCTAAATTTCTAACAACTATAGATGTCTCTATAGAGTTCAAAAGGTGTTTTTCTTTAGGCTAGGTTATTGCAAAATGTCGAGAAGTCAATCTAATATTAGTCTAGTTTTTTTTTCTACAATCTCTACTGGGTTTTGGAGCTTGTGAGATGTCACAAATGGCTGGAAATGGCCCCTTGGCAACTCTTAAGCGAGAGGTGGAGTAGCACAACCTCTCCCATTATGATGCTCTGGCAGCATGTCGAAGACCGTGCATGGGTGGTCCAAGTTTGCTGCTTTACTTCATGTCTCGCTGCCAAGCTCACTCCCAATCCCCTAGATCGTCAATGCACCCCCCATATTCACTCTAATTTACCCCATTTGCACATAATCACCATGCACCTACACACAAGTGTCGACCATGTCAGACTGACAACTATATCCATCAAGTACAAAATTTTGGGGCCTCACATGTGAGTCCTAGGAGAACTCAATAAGTAAGCACATTAGTAAACCATCATTAATTAAAATATAGCATAATTCTCACCAAACAACGAACATAAATATAAAAATCATTCTATCATTGTATTTAAGAACCATAATCATAAACACAATACACTCACATCTCATCTTGAGATGTAAACCACAACATACATATCTTTCTTGAACAAAACATAATGAATATAATCTACCCTGGCCATCACATATCATAAATATGCCATACAAGCATGAACACCTCCATACAAGCATGAACACCTCATGATTGTGCCCTTCAGGCATGTCATATTTACACACATATACCATCATGAAATGCTTCACATTCCATTAATACATGCATTCATTCAATTATCATATACCAAACTTTGGGATACTCAAAATCTCCCAAATCCATCAATTCACATTCACTCAACATAATATATCAATCAATGCTACCTAAGGGGATATCTACTATCCCTGTCCAACCAGATATTCATGTATTATCTTAATTATCAATTTACATAGAATAACAAGATACTCTTTATCCCTCACACTTAGTCATTCGTACATAAAAATAAGTATCATAAAGACACACGATACTATCTATCTTAAGCAATCATATATCCATATCATAAAGATACACTAATTTTAGCAATCCAAGGGATACTCGTTATCTCTTATAATTCATAAAATATAATAAACACTAATCTTTAACAAAGTGTGGGATATCCACTATCCCCAATCAATACATACATGCCTGGATTCAAACATATGGGATAACCAATATCTCATCTATGCAATCAACAAAAACAATGCTTACTTACCTTATATGAAGATTCAATTCCTGTTCCATATTCCTTCAATCCACACCTTCTCGTCCTGCTCAATGGTCCTACGCATACAACCATACTATTCATTTACAAAGGCAATATTAATTGGTACCATTTCAATGAATTATACTTTGTAGATACTATGACCAAGTCATTGATAAATCCGTATACCTTTCAAGTGCATAGTTGCACTCTAACTTTAGCCATAAGGCCATATAACTTATATTCCTCACATCCATAAAAAATTTTCAATTGCAATATAAGTAATCAATCAAATTATTGTTTCCAAAAAATCATTTCACCAAACAACACCATTTAACTTAAAATTTCTCCTTAAGGAATCACAATCCTATTCATGTTCACTCTCATGCAGTAACAATTAACAATGGATTAACTGCAATAATAATGAGGTAACCTCTCTCATAAGCAAATTAAAAACTCAATTTTATTAAACTATTGCAACCATGCTTCATACACAATAATCATCATTTATTATTCCATTAGGATGCCATACACTTTAGGAATAAACACAAAACTTAGATTTCTTACTTCCAAATACATACAAAAACATGCAACAAATAATCAATTAATTGCTTATTATTCCCATCATCTTCCCCCAAAACACTATTCACAAAACCCTAATCAGCATAACTCATGATGTCTCATGCCTAATTAAGATTCAAACACTAATTAATTCATTAATCATTTTCCCCCATGAGTACCATATCAATTCTATCATTTTTTCAAAAATCACTATTCTTAAAACCCTAGCTTAGCATAAACTATAAATTTGGTTGGGGAAAAGTGACTTACCATGAGATTCAGGTGTGGTTTCCTTCCATGAACAGAATCCTAAGCTCAAAACTCCTACTAGCTCCCTCCAATTATAGAAAATCAAATTTTCTTTCATCTTCCTCCATCAAAATGGTTGAAACTTGGGTTTGGATTTATATTTGACGGAATCCATGCCTAAATGCATTTATTCCCTCAAGAATTTAAGGTAGAAATGGCTAAACAGGATATAGGGAATCAGGGTTGGAAATGGGAAGGAGAAAAGAATGGACTAAGGAATAAACAGAACAAAAATAGGCTTAAAAAGCTGAACTATAGACTTACCACTGATTAGCGCCACGGCGCCCATTTTGTTGGATGTTGCCCATCTCCCCTTGTTGAAGTGGCACTGCAATCCCGGGTTGAGGGCCACGGCGTCGGATCCTACTGCCCCTTTTTGTTTATTTTTTTTCTCCATCTTCTATCTTGTTTTCTCTCATGTATTTAACCTTTCCTAAATTATCACATATTTACCTAATCAAATCATAATAAAAACCATAATAATACCCCCAAATAATTAGATCAAATCATGTAATAATTAACAAGCTCTCAGATGTATTCAACTTTCAAAATGCTTACTTCCCACTTACACTTAAGTAATAGACTTAATAAGCTTCAAAATTTCAAATTGATTCACAACACTTTTCCTTATTCTAACGCCTCGAGGGTTACAAACTATCCACCTTATAAAAAGTCTCAACTTTGAAAGTTTAAATATCATATGGTTCTCATCATTTTCTCAAGTTTTCAATTTAACTCATTCAAATTATTTCGCACCTTGCAAATCCGTATGTACATGATATAACACACAAGTTGAGTCTTTCTAATCATATATCCTGATCATTCAATCAACATCTTTTTCATACATGACTTCATAATCAACTAAAGACATGGAAATCATACATCAATTTTATAACACAATTATATACAAATAGACGTATATGCAAGTCATGATGCATATGTTATTAGAACATAACTCATATTCAATTTCATAATATACATTGAATTTTTCATATTACGCTGATAATCAACTTGTTCATCAAGGCTTTATCATTTTTAACCACATCATGGTGCACACAGGTCTCTACCTATGCCCCCGGCTATGAAACTTTCCTGGTCCACAACAATCTCTCACTGTTATCCGTGGCACCCTACCCTCATTGCTTCACAAGGCTCACATGTTAACCAAATCAGAAACCATGCCATCATACATCCATGCCACCATGGAACATCCACACCACATAGTGACATAACATTTTCAAGCCATCTAGGCTGTCATGCCATCTCATATTATATTCTCATTAAATACAATGCCAATAGATCCAAACCTAGTTGTTCTATAGCATATTATATAACAATGTATGATAATAATAATACAACAGCAAGGTAATATCAATATCATGCTCATAATACATTTTATACACAATCTAGGCTATTCAACCTCAAACATTTAATTATTAACCAAATCATAATAATCCAGGGCCAATCATTATCAATCCAAGCCCTCCAATTCACCACACTAACCAGGCGTCTTGATACTAGGCCATCTAGGCCTCCGCCATATGCAGGTGTCAAGTCATACCATCCAAGTCTCCACATCATATCTACGGTATCCAAGCATCACAGCCAAGCCCTAGGCCTCATCCCCCCATATGGATGTCATGTCTAACAAGCTATCTAGGCATCATAGCCAAGCCCTTAATATATTAAATGCACTTATGGCACCACCAAGGCATCACAACATCCCATAGATGTCTATCGTATATGTAACCACACCCCCTACATAGCATGGCAGCACCCCGTGGATGACTAGCATATCAGTGGTCAGGCCGTCAGTCCCCATCCTAGCCTCTTCAACATCTGTAGCATACAGACATGATCATAACATCATGGTGGATTTTTTGCTGGACTTCCATCACACTCCTAACATCTTATCGCACCATAAATCACCGTAACTAGCCTCTAACTACCACATCCCCCCAGGCACCACATATCTCATCAATTCATACATGCATAAATGCACATTCCATGTATACAAAATTGCATCAATCACATGATTCAATCAAATGCATTAACCAATGCAGCTCAGCCTCATAGCAAAATTCAATGCCAATCATATAGGGGAATACGCAGGTTCATCAACCACATTATCAATCAATTCAACTCAATTAACCATGATAGCATCCAATGTCAATCAATACACAGAGGTACACAATTTTAGTATTCCCATTCATAGTACACTTAACAATTCAGGCAATTTAAAGTGTTCATAAGCAATTTGGGGGATACTCATTTTACTATCATGCCTCATGTTAGATTATCATGGAATGCATATTGATTCATGTCTAGCCAAATACATCTCACTTAAATAAGCAACACGCAAATAATGGGAGTATAATCAAGTACTCAGCAATACACAACCATGCGAGCAACTACACCAGTCTCTCACATCCATGGAATCCATCAAACAACAAGTAAATTTCATAGCATCCCATTCATTACTAAATTCATTCACTTTGTAATGCAATAAAACACGAACACTAGAGCCCTTTACCTAGATGAACATTTAAGAATCACGCCATAACATGCCATATCGAACCAATTCAATCAATCAACCAACTAGAGCTCACACAATCATATTACCCTAATAAATCCAAGGATTTAGTTACAAACCAAACTGAACTCGATTTCCAACATCAATTCATGAAACATTACAGTTTCATTTCAATTTCACTCACATTGTAAACATAACAATCAATCCTTCAACTATGGTGCACATATGGGCACCACTACACTTCCGCTGCACTACTCTGATTACAACAATTATATACAACTATTGTATTATGCATCTCTGTGCTATCATAGCATTATCATAATCACTTCCTATTAGTATGCATTATTATATCAATTCACAATCATCATTTACATGTCCACCTCTCCCTCACTTAAAGTATAGTTAAAATTTCCCTTACCTTCATCTTTGGAAATCCTTAACCTATATGCTTTCATGTGGTCCATCAACTCGTATTAGGTATGTCATTTCCTATCTCCTTCCAACAACCATTGCCAATATGATTTTGGGGCCTATCACTCTTGGTATCAGATAACCATTTGGCTCTGATACCATTCTATCACGCCCTGCCTTGGGGCCTATGAATTTTACCATTACCCTATACTTTTCCCATTTTTAAAGGAAGTATTCTACCAAAAATCCTGTAGAGTCTACCCTTAAATATTAGGATCTACACCTGGCATACATTTAATAATAAAAAAATGAACAATTCAATAATTATGACACAATATACGAATAACAAAACTTACATCCACACCTATAGCTGTCCAGATCAAAACCAAATCATGATGGCAATATATATCACTGAGATCATACCAATCTATTTACAATTTCAGAATATAATTACTATGCCATGCCATGCGAATGCATTTATTATAAATCATTTTGATTCTTCAAATACAATTATACAAATATGTAATGGGATTACAATCCCAATTCATCACACCACAAAAAGGACATCTTCACTCCTTGCTCACCACCACCAACCCACATTTGGGATTCTTTACCTATCTTACTAACTAAAAAAATAAGAATAAGAAGGTGTGAGTCTCAGGAGAACTCAATAACTAGGCACGTTAGCAAACCATCATTAATTCGAATATAGCATAATTCATACCAGATCATGCACATAAATATAACAATCATTCTATCATTGTATCTGAGAACCATAATCATAAATGCAATGCGCTCACATCTCATCTTGAGATATAAACCACAACATACATATCTTTCTTGAAAAAAACATAATGAATATAGTCTACTTTGGCCATCACATATCATAAATATGCCATATAGGCATGAACAACTCATGACTTTGCCATTCGGGCACGACATATCATAGTTACCCACAGATACCATCATGAAATATTTCCCATTCCATTAATACATATGTTCATTCAATTATCATATACTGAACTTTAGGATACTCAAAATCCCCACTAATCCATCAATTCACATTCACTCAACATAATACATCAATCAATGCTACATAAGGGGATATTTGCTATCCCTGTACAACTAGATATTCATATATTGTCTTAATTATCAATTTACATAGAATAATGGGATACTCTTTAATCCTCACACTTAGACATCCATACACAAGAATAAGTATCATAAAGACACGAGATACTTTCTATCCCAAGCAATCATATATTTATATCATAAAAATACATCAATCTGAACAATCCAAGGAATACTTGTTATCCCCCATAATTCATAAAGTATAATAGACATTAATCTTTAACAAAGTGTAGGATATCCACTATCCCCAATCAATATATTCATGCTCAGATTCAAACATATGGGACAACCAATATCCTATCCATGCGGTCAACAAAAACAATGCCAACTTACCTTATATGAAAAATCAGTTTCTACTCCATATTCGCAGTATCCATACCTTCTCATCTTGCTCAATGGTCTTTTACATAAAAGCATACTAATCATTTACAAAGGCAATATTTACTGATACCATTTCAATGAATTATACTTTGTAGATACTATGACTAATTCATTAATAAATCAATATACCTTTCACGCACATAGCTACACTCTAACTTTATCCACAAGGTGATCTAACTTATATTCCCCACATTCATAACAAATTTCCAATTGCAATATGAGTACTCAATCAAATTATTGCTTCTAAAGAAACATTTCATCAAACAACACCATTTAACTTAACATTTCTCCTTAAGGCATCATAATCTTATTCATGTTTACTCTCATGCAGTAATAATTAATGATGAATCAACTCAAATAACAATGAGTTAACCTCTCTAACAGGCTAATTAAACTCATAATTTTATTAAACTATTGCAACCTTGCTTCATACACAACAATCGTCATTTCTTATTCCATTAGGATGCTATACACTTTAGGAACAACCATAAAAGTTAGATTTCTTACTTCCAAATACATGCCAAATTAATCATTTACCCCATGGATTTAATAGTTATTCCCATCATCTTCCCCCAAAGCATTGTTCACAAAACTCTAATCAGCATAACTCATGATTTCTCAAGCCTAATTAAGTTTCAAAATACTGCAATTAATTCATTAATCATTTTCCCACATGAGTACCACATCAATTCTCCCAAAATCACTATTCCCAAAACCCTAGCTCAACATAAACTATAAATTCAATTGGGGAAAAGTGACTTACCATGAGATTCATGTGTGGTTTCCTTCCATGAATGAAATTCCAACCTCAAAACTCCAAGTAGCTCCTTTGAATTGTGGAAAATTAGATTTTCTTTCTTCTTCCTTCATCAAAATGGTTGAAACTTGTGGGTGGATTTATGGTTGATGAAATCCATGCCTAAATGCATTCAACTTTCAAAATGCTTGCTTCCCGCTTACACTTAAGTAATAAACTTAATAAATTTCAAAATTTTGAATTGAATAATATCTATCTTGGCCTTAGCAATACTTCACAACACTTTTCCTTATTCTAATGACTTAGGTATTACAGATGCTATGTAGGAAGTAAGTATACGAAAGCTCTAAATATGAAACATAAAAAGCATAAGAAGTTTTGAATTAGAATTACAATACCCGTACTTACCTTTCCTGCTTAGTCTTTAGCTCTCTTGAACACTGTTTCTCTGTTATCTAGTATCTAGGGGCCAATTGTACTTTGATGTGGCTTGAGGTTCTTTTTTCTTATCATCTTCTTTGTTTAATTCATAGTTCTTGATAATAAGAGATTATTCACACTTTTAGAGTGAAAGGTTTTCTTCCTCTTTCTCATGTTCATTGTTTGTTTACTTCTTCTTTTCCTTCCTTCTCATTTTCATCATTCTCCTTTACATGCCATTTCTTAGTTTTGCCGTCTGTCTTTATTACTTCTGTCTTTCAAAGTGTTTTTTTATTCTTCTTAATATGTCCTCTATTTGAAGATAGTCCCTCTAGAAAACTAGTGGATCAAAATACAAATTTCTTGCTACCATTTTCATTTCCATTTACACTATTGTTGCCCTTTCCACTTTTGCTACTACTTGATGAGGCTATGGTAGATTACTCTAAGAAATATAAAGACTACCTTGATACCACTTGTTAATATTGTACAATGGCTTATGTAATTAAAACTAAAGGATGCATGTCAATTTTATCAAAATATCAACCTCATAAACAAAATTGAAGACACAAAATTATAGTCGTTTGGTAAATCCTATCTACTCTGCTCTCCAACTCAAATTTCCTTACTTAGGTTCCATTAGTCAACTTAATCCTAAAGTACAAGTGTTACAATTTCTCTATCCTTTTGATTTACAATTTTGGGTGGTTGTATAGTTAAATCATTCAAACTATCTCTTGCTTTACAATCCAAACCAAAGTACAATGAATATAATAAAGGAATAACAAAACTCGGCTTACAACCAATTTGACACACGCAGGTGACTTTGAGCTTCAATGAATTTCATAGCTTCCACATTGATCACCATCACCTGCAAAATAGAGGTTAGCAATTTTTTACTTTTCCATAGATTTGAGCCTTCTTGGTCCTCTCTTTCTCAAACATACACGAGAGACTACTTTTCTTCAAACAATCTCCTACTTTATAGCCCAATAACCATGAGGAGATTTTCCCTCAAAGAGGTTGAAGAATGAGTCAAAAAGGCATGAGAACTGAAACTGCATAACTATCTATAATGAATAAAAATCATCAACATTTTTTTAGAAATCCATTGATATTTTCCTTCATAAGAAATCCGTCAAGGTATAACTTTGTCATATTTGTCCTTGACTAGTAATCAGTCAAAGTTTAATTTCATTGGATATAAATCAATCGAGGTTTAGCTTTGTTGGATTTATCCCTAGCTAATTATTACTTAAGGTTCAACTTTACCTAATTTAAATATTTTGAGGGTTGTAAGCTTATTCCATAGAAAATGTCAACAGATTTACAATCTAAATTAACTTCAAATAAATCATATTTTGAACATTCCATTTCTCAACATGTTTTATCACTCCGTATACATAAAAAAATCATTCAATCATCCAAACCATTCAAACATTAATACACGAACAAACCACACAAATAAATCATTCAATCACACTTTGAATTTCCATGTAGGAATTCAATTAACTTCTCCATTTCACCTGCTACTTGAATGTTTAAACAACTCTTAGTAACCTATAATGGATTGAGTCAATTCATTCTACATCCAATCTTGCAAATCAAGTGTTAGATAACCATTCACATCATTTCATTCCAGACACATGACACATCAAGTTATCTAAGTTTGTTTATCATCAAAACACATCAAGTTATTCAAGTTTGTTCATAATTAAAACACATCAAGTTGTCCAAATTGTTCATCATCAAAATAGGAGTCAAGCGCTATCTTGTATGCTTGTATGCATCCACTATTATCCTTTTTCTACACTTGCATATCCATTTAATTCTCAATCTTGCTTGATTTTGTGTTTTTTCATACATGTGTTTTGGGACCAATGTTTTGGTGTCAACCCTATCTCAACATTGATATTAGAATAGGCACTTAAAATTCAGAATAGGCACTTAAATTTGGATTTAAGTGCCTTAAATCTATACCCTAATGTGATCCTATATGGCAAATAGTTTTGGTGGAATCATGGAGGGTCAATCGACCATTAGACCTTCATATTTTCATGGGGAGCATTACAACTATTGGAAAATGAGAATAAAAAACTTTTAGTTTTTAATAGTTATAAGTTGTGGAAGAATGTAGAGGTCGAAATGTTGCTCTCCACCTTAGAGGAGAGTAATTGAACTGATGAGGATATTAGAGTAGTTTGGTTAAATGCCAAGCTAAGAATACTCTATTTTGTTATCTCTCTCCTCCTAAATTTGAAAAGATATTCTCATGTGAAACTACTAAATAAATTTGAAACCATCTGCAAGCAATTTATGAGTAGACAAGCCAAGTAAAGAAAACTAAAATCAATTTGGTTATCCATGAATATGAAATGTTCTGCATGTGTGAGGGAATCCATTTTTGAAATGTTTTCTAGAATTTTAAGACCCATGTTATCCTAAAAGGTTTAGGCCAAAAGATTTCTTATTATCAACAAATAAAAGAAGGTATTTAGGTCTCTTCCTGAGAATTGGATACCAAATTTCACAACAATTGAAAAGGCTAAAGACTTGCATAAGATCTTTGTTGCAGAGTTGATGGGGTCATTGATGACCAATAAAATTTAGATGAAAGAGAAGGAATACAAATAGAAGAAAGATGGTTTATGACTTTGGAAGTGCAGAATCATCATGTAGTGAGGAGAAGAGAAGAATGAACAATTCATGAAAACTCTCACTAGGAGAATTAGAAATTTATTAAAAAAGAAGAAAAATAAAAATGTAAATTTATTAGAATATTGTAAATGTAATTACAAAGAAGAGAAGATAATGGAGAAGAAAAATAATAAGAAGAAGAAGTACATTTGTGTATAACTACCTTCAAATTAGAGCCAAAGAAATGATTCTTTAACCTTGGTTAAAAGTGATAAATTATTTTGTTTGAGGAAGCCGAAGGCTAGGTAAGTAAAGTATTGTCTTTCTGATTTTAAAACTTTGCATTTCATGTTTTTCTATCCTTCATCGCTTTGTTTATCATAAGAGAACATCTTAAATATGATTAAGCAAGAAAAAATTTAAGGTTAATCATCTAATGCTTAGACTATAGTGAAAAACATATAAGCTAGATGACTTTGGTTTGAATATGAGAAATAAAGTTTTAAACTATATGCATCTTAAGGAAAGTAAAAAGTTTATAAACTTATCTCAAAAGTTAAAATGTTAAATCTCTCATCCCATATATCTTTTTAATTATGAAAAAAAAGGGGAGAATGTCATTCCTTGTTTCCAACTTGAAGGAAAATAATATAAGAGGGGGAGAACTGAACTTTTTAAATTTTTGTGGAATATTGAATTGAACCATTGAAAATGTGGACAATCTTAGCATATGAGCTAAAACGAAATAAAATCCCAAGGCTCATTGAATAAGACAAATAAGGGGAGGTTACTAAGCTCATTAGCATAGTTTCATTATCATAAGTCGTCAAGTTTTATCATTATTAAAAAGTGGAAGAATATTAAATTTAGGTGTGTAATTTTAATAACAACAAAACTTGTCTTTGATTTGAAATTAAGTTAATGAATTTTTGCTAAGATTTCGAGTGATAGAGGAACAAATAGAGTAGACAAAATGGGCCACAGAGGTCTATCATATCTATTGGAACCACATTTACACACATAGGACTAACAAAGGAGATGATAGAGGACAGTGCCCAAGTGACAGAGGTATGCCACACTTGTTACCTAGTTGGGTATCCCAAGTCATTTCAATAGACTTTTTCTATAGAAGATTTATAAGCCCCAAAAAGATCTGTTACCATTTTTGCAATAGTCATAGTCCATAGAGGAAAGCTATAGAAGAGACCACAAAGTTTTTCAGGCTCATTCCCCTAATAGAGGATTTCAATAGATGATAGTTAACATGACATAGGTTTGTTGTCATAATGGTCAAAAATTCAAAAGGCATTCTAATGGTTAGTTTTCAATGGTCTTCCTCCAAGTAGTCAAGAACCCCTCCAATGATTATAAATACAAGTTCCATTGAAGATAAGGTTATTCTTAAGAGTTGTAAGAGCTAAATACAAAGCATTCACAAGAGACTATAACAAGCTTCCAAGTGTATTCACTCTATTGAGCCTCAACATTCAATTAGCTTCAAGCTATATTTTATTCAACAATAGAGGAGTTTGAAGCATGTTGTATTCATTAAGTAATCTTTACCCTTAAGCTTTTTTTGTGTACATTTCAGCTTATTAAGAGGCATTATATTATACATTTTCTTATTTAGGTATTTGGGTTTTTTGTTACTATGGAAGGGGATCCTTATAGTAGTGTCGAGTGTTGTAAAGAGTTTCTTGGAGAGTTTATGGAAACCAAGTGTGATATAAGAGTTCTTGGTGATCTCATGAAACCAAAAGAGGTATGATTTCATAAGTAGATAGTGGAACCCAAGGTTGTAGATACCTTAGAGAGTGAAGTACTTGCAAAGTTGGCATGAACTACTATAATCCTTTTGTATTCATTATCATGTATACTTGTGTTCATCAACTTCTATCCTCTTTCTGTGATTGCACATCCATTTAATTCCCAATCTTGCTTGGTTTTGTGTTTTTTCATACACCATATTTTTGGACTAATATTTTGGTATCCACGTTGACTCCGCATGTCATGAGTCCCACCTTCTCCTTATTCATTTGTCACTAAGTGCATATACTTTTGCTATGTACCCATTTTTTCTATGGCCATGTTTTCATTGATTCTATCCCTTAGCAAAGCTCTTAATTTTTTTAGTTATTTCTACCTTATTCCTTATGCTCCTTGGTGCCAATTTTTTGCCTTAGTCTCTAATCAAGAGAATGACTAGAAGCACTACTAGATGTGGGTTAGGCGGCCCATGGCCAGTGACCATTTTCAAGTTAGTGGGCCATGGATCTGATTAGTCCAGAGGTAGTACTTTCTTCTTTTGAACAATATATGTTGGGTGTTATTAGGTATAGTTTAATTTCAATAGAGAAGCTTTAGGTAGATAGTTTATGTTTTGATGACTGGTAGATTGTTTATCTTTTGATGATTTTTGTGGTCAAGTGGATTTCCCATGTAGCTTCACTAGTCAAGAGGTCCCAACTCCTAATACTTTACCTTCCTTGTTAGTCCAATTCCTACAGTGGCTTTTGTAATAGAGTAGGCCCATCTTTTACCCCAATGAGGGTCCTATTGGGGTAAGGCTTCTACCCTAAATGCTTCTATTAATGTGCAAGACTTCTACTTCTATAGACCTTTTGAGAAGCCCAGGAGGATTAAGACCATAGTGCAGAAGCATTCTACTATTTTCCCTCTTGTTATCTCTTTGGTTGCTCACTCCCTTACTCATTTGTCTCATTCCACTAGTTCCATAGAAGCAAGGTTTCATCCAAGAGCTACTTCAGAAATGGTTCCTGGTCTAGTGTAATTTCTAGAATCTCTAGTGAAACATGTGATGGAACTAGTGGAAGTATCATCTGGAGGGGGTTCTACAAGGCTTTCTCATTCTTCAAGTTCTTCTGCATCTTCTAGTTTTGCCATTTCATTAGGTGAGGCATAACAATTTTCTACTCCCCATCTCGTCCCTACTATAGAGGATGTTTTATCATCTGTGGAGGATCCCGACATAACTCTGGAGGAGCACTACATCCTCTTCCCTTTGTTTCTAAGGTATCTATATTTGTTGATAGAAGGGAGTCCTCAAGTATGGATAACCCTAGTTTTGCTCCTCAAGTGTATCTAGAGGTGAGACCTATGTCAGCATTATTATATATAATTTTGATTATAACAAAACTTGTATTAAGATAAGAATCCTATATGCTTAAATCTCTAATGACAATGTCTATGATAAACATTAATTAACATAAACACATAACCATGAATGATTAATTACACAAGCATACATTCTTCACGTTATGGTGCACGTAACCTTAATTGCATAAATTTGCTAAATCATACTAAGCACCATAATTACTTAAGCTTTCATATTATGGATTTAATGGAAATATATATTATCCTTGATTTACAAAATATTATAATTACATGAAGATAAAATACATTTTGATATTATATATGAAAGCTAACAACGTGGCAAGTACAGAAAAGTTTAAGTGCAGTATAATGATCCTCTGTAACAAACTATCACAACTATCTATTATATTCCAAAGGAGCTGAACTGATAAAAATCATAGAAGAAGAAGAAAATAGAAGGTTTGGAGACATACAACAAAAAAAGGTTGCATTATATGCTTCCATGAACAAAAGCAATGTGAGAAAAATAAGGCTTTGAAGATGTGCTATAATAAGCTTGTGTTGTCAGTCAACCTCAAAGAGAAGATCTTAATAGATAAATGCAACACAAATGATGCTAAAGATGAAGCCATGGTAAAAGGGCCTAAAGTTGTTCAAGAAATTTGAACGATTGACACTAACCAGAGAAAAGTTGGCTGAGATAAAGAAAGAAGAAGAAGACCCATCAAATACTCAGATAAAGGAAAAGGAAGAAAGATATAATTGTCGTCCAAACGATTCTGCACAAAGAAGAGAAAACTTTATCGAATCAACAAAATTAGAAGAATGGATCAGTCTGAGGATAAAAAGGCAATATGAATAGATAAGGAAGTGCAACTTCAAACTAAACCAAGACAGACAAATGAAGATTGAAGAAACAAAGAAGTTGCAAGAACAAACCCCTTCTGTTGCTCAAAGTGTGCAGAATAGTTGAAGAACTTCACTTCACTATGGATCAAAACTTCGTATGTTACTTATGACAGACAAAGTATCTGCCAAAGCAGAAGATGAAGTAGAAGTTGCATAGTAAGCATAGACGAAGTTGAATAGACAAAGTGTTGCTTGTACCAAAATAGGCTTTAACAGACAAAGACACGATTGTCCACAATTTACAACAGATAAATCCATACAACATGTAGAGTACTCTATCCAAGATAAAGAAGAACATAATTCATCTATTGCTTACATCAAACGAATACCACACTTTGTCTATTTAACCAAGTTAAAGCAAGTTTCATTTGTCATCTCCAGCAGACAATGAGGAACAGAAAAAAATCATCTCACTTAGTCTGTTCGTATAGAAGAAGAAGTTTGTCAATTGATCAGCCCAACTTTGTTAGCACCACCAAGAAATTGCCCGTTATTTACTGCAAACAAAACACATAAATAAAGGATCAATTAACAGACAAATCTCCTAGAGGAATTTAGGTAGATAAAGCAAAGATTCTTTATCAGTCACTTCGACTTAATCTACATCATTCAAAGTTCATCTGCTACTTGCAACAGATAAACCACTCTTATGTAAGTTTAATTAATAGACAAACCTTAGAAGAATCTGTCTGCAACTTATGGCAGCCAAATGTAGACAAATAGAGGCTATGACTTGTCAAAGGAAAATCAATTTACATGACTAGCATTCAAATGGTATCTACACTCGTGCTAACACTGCACAGACTTATATTAGTCACCAATTCCGTTAATAAGCTATGTTGCAAGGCTTTCAAAGCTGTGAAAGGTCAAATGAGGAACACCTTTTAACATATTTCATCCTCCTCTCAAAATGGCGATATAGCAGCTTGAGACAAAATAAAAATACTTGGACTTCAACGACAGAAAATTCAAACGATATGATTCATTCAATACTGCTCTTATTTCTTCATGCATCAGAATCCATTTTCTCTAAATGGTCAAAAATATGAAGAAGCTATTTAAGGAGAAAAGGTGGGATGATTCAAAGGGCTGAAGGAATACTTTTCAGATGCACCTAACTTTATGCAAATTCTTCCACCCATGACTAAGAGCTTAAACCTTCAATTATCTATCCTTGACCTTAAAGCTTCATATCCTTATGGCCATTATGTTTATATTATGGGGAGATCATTTGTGTTACATAGAGCTGAAAATGAGATCAAATCTTCCCCTGTGCTTGAGAGAAATACTATGTAAAAGTGTATAAGTTTTTGAGTAAACTTGAAACCAGAGAGTTGTTGTTGAGCTCTAGAAAACTAAAAAGCTTGTTGGTGACCTTCAAAACCAGTGAGTTTGTGGTGATCTTGTGAAAATCACATTGTATGAGTTGTTGGTGATCTCTAAAAAACCAACAAGTTCACTGGTGATCTTTGATACCAATGAGTTTCCTGGGAAACTCATGAAAACTAGAAGAGTGCTGAGAGCACTATGTATTTCCATTATATAGGATATAGTGAAACCCAAGGCACAATGAACGTATGCTTTTAGAAGAGCGAATATAGGGATGAGGTCCTGAACCACTATAAAAATTACCTTGTCTGTATGTGTGTGTTTGCCAATTTGTTTTATCCTTCATGCACTTTCAGTTTTATCATTCACTTTATATCACACCACACACAAGTATAAAAAGAGGGAAATAGTCTAACAGGAGTTAAGCCATGAATTTTTATATACTCAATTCACCCCTCCCCTCTTAGGTTAAGCCATACTTTGGGAACCAATAAGAAATATCAGAGTGGGCTAGATAAACAATTCTAGTGGTCCATTTGGCTTACCCAACAAAACCATCCTCTATGTTCTTGATAGTTAAATTATAATTCCTCGTAAGTACCTAAGTGTATAGTAGTACAGTATACTTAGTAAGGGTAAATCCCACAAAGAACTGCCAAACTAATTCAATTATATTTAGTTACTAATACTAAATTGTCCTAAATCAACAAGATGAATTAAAGGCTAAGTAATTAGAAATGTAATGTCAAATAACACTAAACAATGATAATAGGTAATGTAAAAGAGAATTCATGTTGTAAGAGTCTGAGGATCTGATTTCACCACTCAATGAAATTCAATGTTGTTGAGATGTTAGTATCAATTCAGCATCTTGGGTTTGTTCTATTCGTTGTATGATTGTTACCGTTAGGCATCCGAGTTTAAATCAAGTATTTTGTCCCATTCAAATTAACTATAGTGTGTAGTGTAATTGAGATTGAAAACTCATGAAGATTAAAAGAACTTTAATGAACTAGGTAGAATAGTTTAGCATATGGCGTCTACCTTAACCATCTACTTATTTATTCAAAAGAGCACAGTACATGGCTTAGCATATAGCGTCTACCTAAACCACATACTCAAAGATAATCAAGGTAATTCATATAATTGATGATCACACAATTAAATAAATCAGATGATTGCATTATACATAATGAATAAAATAAGATGATATTGAATTAATAGCCCAACAATCTTTGTTAACAATGAATAGCAGGGAGGGCTACATCATTTCCCTAGAAAAAAGAATTTAGTTCATAATAAAAATGGAAATAAAATTCTCTAAAATATGCATGATTGTAAAAATCAAAATCCTTCCCTTGCTCCCTTGGAAAACTTCTCCCGTCCAGCCTAACTTTGTTCTGGATGTCTCTTTAAATAACCCAAGCAACAAGGTTTTAGTAGAACTCCTTCATGAATTGCAATGGCTCTACGCATAAAGATCCTCTTCTAATAATAAAGTATTTCCTTACAAAAATATAGCTTCCAAAATATTATAATGTATAAAAATAGAAGTTTTCAAAATAACTAAGCTACTGCGTATCCTGAATTCTGAAAATTGTAACAAAATCTTGAGCCTAAAAATCAACTTTTAATAACACCTTGCAATCTGCATGTCTCATATTCTTAAATTTGCAACCTTTGATGCATGAAAAAATAACTAAGTTTGATTTCAAACTTTGTTTCTTATTGTGGATGCACTGAAGATAGAGCAAAAATTTAAATTCTAGCTTCGAAGTTCTTTAAAGTGAACTTGGAGTAAAAAATGCTGCTTTAGAGTTCTTTGAAGTGAACTTTGGAGTAAAAAAATATTGCTTTAGAGCTTTTTGTTTTGCTTCAGAGCTTTTTCTATTTTGCTTTGGAGTTTTTGATATTCCAGAGCAATTTTAGTATAATTATCATAACTTTCTCGAAACAACTCTAAATTAAGTGATTTTTATTGTTTTAGATGGATAATTTTAATATATACAATTTCATATTAATTACGTTTCCTAATTCTACTTGTATTTTGAGTTGTGGGCTCTCAAACTACCACCTTTTGTGTTGTCTCCGAAATTGATACTTCAGAGTTTTCTAGAGAGAATATCACTATTTCGATTCTAATTCTCATATGAACTCAAAATTTCACTATTATTTTTGCATTAGACAAATAATTATAGGGGTTACAACTTTCATTTTCATTATGTTTTCTGACTCACTTCTCGAGTCATGGGCCCTTAAAGTGACGCCTTGTGTACATCCAAAATTGATATTTCTGAGTCTTTGGAGAGAGTTGCACTATTTTGGATGTAACTTCTTCATATGAACTCAGACTCATATAATTTGTGATTCATATGAAAGCTAAGAACAAATTCTAAAACTTTCATGTTAAGCATACTCTCCAGATGTGCCTCCATCAGTCTCATAAATTACTTTAAATTAATATATTTTGTAATCTTCAATTTCATTTTATAGAATTTTATGTTTGCAACGAAACAAACTCTGTTAAGTACAATATTCACATAAATGTCAATCTAAGCTACTGAAAACACATTAAAAGAAGATCTTAAATATGTGAATATAGACATAAAAATATGATATATTATGAGCTTATCAATTCTTCAAAGAGTAGTCCTTCTCTTATCTTCCAAACTTTTGATAGATTAACCTGGATATAATGGAAAAGGAGATTGAAAACATTTCTTATGGCCAAATGATTTTCATCTATGGAAAATTATCTATATTGGCATAAGCGAGGATGAAAAGAGAGCAGAGCTGAAAATTTTGAAAACTCACTATATGCTCTTTGTCCCACTATTTGCAAGGATGCCTTGAGTTATGAGTTGATATGAGAAATCTTTAGACAAGCCAAAGATAAGTTACTAAGGGACAAAACACTTAGCACTCACACAATATTAGTGATACTTTTAAACTAACTTGAGTGCAAGAAATTTGTGAAAGGAGAAAATAAACTCCTAAAGAAGAAGTAAGAGAAAGGAGATTTGTTCTGAAGAAACGAATTGAAGATATGATAAAATACCAAGTTCTTTCAAAATAAAAAGGAAAGAGAAGTGAAAGTGTGACACTTAAACTCAAATGCCATTATTAAAAAGTATCATTATCTAAATTCTAAAAAATTACTTGTATATTCACTTTAGCCCATTCTTTTGTTAATAAGTATACATGCTTAGTCCTTCAATTTATTTATCCTGTCTATTTATATATCTTTACTTTTAACATTCAATTGTTCATGCTTCTGTAGACCCAAAGTGACATTCCTTTTTTCAAAATTTTACCAATTTCTTTCAGTTCATTCCTTTAAATTCAAATTTAGTCTTTCAATTATTTACTTATGTTTACTTAATCTTTGTAGAAATAAATTTAACTCATTCTTAATTGTCTATATATGTTTAGATGTGTCTATATTCTTATTTGTAGAAATCAAGCTTTACATTTATACCTTCATATCTCATTTGTATATTTAAAAACTAGATTTAATAGTTAGAATTCTATCTGAATTTCCTTCATTTGTATATTGACTAAGAATTAAATTTTGAAACTATACTTGTATAGTTCTACTTATTCATCTAATCTTACACTTCAACTATAGAAATTAAAAGTTGTGCTTAAAATTTTAATTGATTAGACAATTATACATTTATAGAAATAAAGATTCATTACAGTATTGTTCATATATACTATGTTCATTCATATACATAGGAGAATATAGAATTCATACTAGGATAAATAAAACTCTAAAAAAAATAAAGTAAAACTCTTGAGATAATCGGGAGGTGAAAAGATAACACTCAAATAATAAATAACTTAAAACCAAGGATGACTAAAAGACACATAACTAAAAGAAAGATAAAATAACGAAATTGAATGATTATGCTCAAAATCACTTAAGAAAAAGGAAGAGTAATCTAGCACATAAGGATAACTATAGTTTACATCTATGCTAGCTCAAATAACTCAATAGTTGATTAAAGCAAATGTTTATCCTACTTATTTATAAAAACAACTTTAACCCATTTATCTTATTTCTCTGCATGCTATTATAGTTAAAATGACTCTTTGCATGGATACATTGGCAATAAATGTCCACATTAATTTAAACTCATTAACAAAGAAATAGTGTAAGAATATTTTAAGTGTATACAGGAAGGCTTGAGTTGAGGATAGAAGAACGAGATCAATGAAAAATCAGAACCTTCTTCTCAGGTCACAAATCCAAGCAAAAGAGCCTACAAGTTCTATGACATCAAGGACTTGATAGCAAAAGCCAATCTCTTAGTCAAGACTGATAATAATACCTATGAACTCAAATAAAAAATTTATGAAGGGAAGCACCAAGAGAGATAAGTTGTTAAACTTGATTATAATTCTTTTAATAATATATACTCTAGATGCCTTTGAATGAACTACATTGAATTTGAATTAAGTTGAGTTTATCGCATTGAGCTAAATCATGACAAAAATTGTTAAATGATCAAAATTCTAACATCATTACAGTCCTAAGGGATAGTCAAGCCTGTTTGGGAAATTTCACAGTTTAAGTTCTCAGGTAGGAATTTCATTCCTACTCATTCCTTTTTATCCCACATAAAGAACCAAAATTGCAAAGTAAAAACCCATAAAGATAACAATCATAACAGATAGGAAGCTAAAATAGAATCCTTACATTAACAAAATCCCATTCGATAAGATAAACATTAAACATTCAAAAAAATCTAGCTTCATAAAATATTAACAACTAGATAAAAATACCATTAAGTTCAGAGCATTTAGCAAAGGAAATTAAAAACAACTACTCTTTTAAAACTTCAATAACTGCTAGCAACTCTATATTCTATCTTCAGTCTTAGATAATTCCTTCTCTAATGCTTTAATTTTATCCGTAATGTCTCCATAAGCTATACACTGGTCAGTCAAAAGAAGATTTGTAGAAACATTTATCTTTTTAGCAAACTTTAACTCCTTCCTTAATTGTATCACCTCCTTTTCCAAAAAGTGAATCTGATTATTTTTCTCACTTATCTCTCACTCCATTGTTGCCCAAATGTTAATTTTGTATATTATTTGTCCAACTAAATATCATAAAATACAAGGGTCATAACTAGTCTTTAAAATGACACATAAACACTATGGAAGTAATCATCTAATTGGCAACTCAAACAGAAAATAGATCTTCACATTTTAGAAACTCAGACAAGATGCAATAGGATTTATAACTATGAATAAACTATGGTAAAAGATACATATCCAATATTCAAACAGCTATAAAAACAATCCTATAAAAAGTACAAAACACTAAACATGAAATTCATAAAAGACCAAAAAAATTTAAACCTATTATTGAGTTGTAATATTACATATAAAGAGTTTAGATCAAAAAGTAAAAACATTTAATCAGCTAAAACATCAACAACTACTTCCAACTCTTTAACCCTCTGGCAAGCCTTGGCTAACTCTGTTTCCAAATGTTTAATGTGCTCTACAACCTTTATATAAGCCATGGAATTCCTAGTTAAGATACGCATAAAATGAAGAGTACTACCCATAATAGAAGACAAATCAATCTTCAGTTGCTTAATCTTATCATGAAGGACCAAACATCTCTCTATAGCCTCAAAAGCTATATTGTAATTCTCACCTTGAATCAACTTTATAGAAGAACTGGAAGATGCCATGATCACCTTAGTAAGCACTAAAGGGTTCTCTTTTCTCCCTAATCCCTCTGCGCAAGAAAAGGGAAAGATGGACGCTTCTCCACTTTCTAAGTAATCCGTCAACTCCACCAGTAATACTTCAACTATCACTCCTGATATTAATGACAGATAGCCATTAAATAAAAGAAGACACATTAACAGTAAACCATGCATTGTCATTATATTTGCATAAAATCATTCTCTTTAAACTTGGTATATTAATATGATTTTGATGAATAATACATGCTTAATTGATTAAAGAATGATTATTGCTCTTTATAAATATGCTTCCTGTAATAATGAAAATGCTTAATAATCAATACGTTCTATTTCTCACTGTATTTTACCTAAATTTGCCCACTTTAAGGTGAGGTGCTTGAGTCCCATTTTGGAACTCAACTAGTTTTTACAGAAAAATGGACAACGTTTCCCTTGAAATATTAGAGGTTATCCTATACAATCATTCATTAAATCAAATAAAATACTAATATACATTTTAAAATATATACAACCACATACCCACAACCCTAGATCTCATTGAATCATGATGGTAACACATCTAAGGGGAAATTATATCCTCCCATACAAATCCATAAATACATTCCAATGACATGCCATTATGACTTATTTCCATCATTTAAGATTACTCGATTGCAATTCTACAAACACATATGCATACATTCTAGCTTAAATTTATTACAAACATAATATAGGAAATTTCCAAATTCAAATTCAATAAACAAAATAAATATTATCCTTCTTGGGCTTGGGCTCCATTGCTTGACCTGTCAGCTAAAAATATAAAATAAGAAGGCTTGAGTTTGGGCAACTCAGTAAGTAGGTAAGTATTATAAAAAATAAAAATTAGTAATCCATAACATAACTTGTTTAATTTAGAACATGTATAATCATGCTTAACATCCCAATATCAAACATCTATCATTGTGATCAATGTTTCAAAGGTACTCCATGATTCTAATGATTTCATCCAACACGTTCTCAATACATTCAATTATCTAAAATAAATCATAATCATATCATGAATCACACTTATTTCTCAACTAAGATAGGGAATATTCTCTATTCCCATTAAATCACATAATCCTACTATAAATAAAACACTAGATAATCCACTTCAAGGGATAATTATTATCCCAAATGCATTCACAAAGGAAATTAGATGGATATCAATCTTTAACCAAATATGGGATATACAATATCCCCATCCAAATCATACATGCCTAGAATTAAACCAACTGGAATGTTACATATCCCCATTTGACAACATAAACAAATAAGTAGGGAGCCTACTTACCTCATTGACAAGGCGTTGTTCATTTTCTTGAGTCCCATGGCTCTTAGGTCTCGTAGTTTTCTCTCCATGATCCTATACATTCAACAATGTCTTTTATATACCAATATACTCTTAACAATTCATATCAAGTCAATGAGTTTCACTACAAAGCTTGTCATTATTAAATTTATATATTCTTTAAATGCATAAGCCCATTCTAGCATTGATCGTAAAACAATTTAACTTATATGATTCTTTAATCACTTCTTGTATAGGCTATAACAAGTTTAGCTAACTTCTCATTAAGCATTTTACTAAATATGTCGTATACATCCATTAAATCATAGCATTCCAATAACAGCGTTATAAGGAAACTTCACTCTCAATCATACATGTCCATTTCATACCTTCATGAATATACAATTAACCTTAATAACATCTCAATTAAACCTCAATTATGTCATTAATGCCTTTGATTTGCTATTAAACCCTTTTAACCCAAAAGTCCTTTCTAATTAATAATTAGGATTTATCTCAAAATCAATTATCTCGCCCTTAATTAAACCCTTATAATTAATAATTCATCATTTTTCCCATGATAATTAGACATAATTAATAAAATTCCCCCCAAAAATCACTGTTCACAAAGGGTATAAAACCCTAACAAGGCATGAATCATAATTTCTCAACCCAATCAAGTTCCGAAACCCTCTAATTAACTCATTAAGCATTTCCCCCCATGAATTTAACAAGAAAACCCATCATCTTCTCCCAACTTCCACTATGCATGAAACCCTAAAATACAGAAAACAAAAATTAGCTGGGGGAAAGGCCACTTACCACAATCCGAGTGTATCTACACTTGAATCCAACTCCAAATCTTCCAAACCTTCCATTAATTATAGAAAAATAAAATTTTCTCCTTTTTTCATCATCCCACACAAGGAAACTTGAGTTTGAAAGCAAGTTTGATGGGTTTTAATCTTAAATATGGTTAATCTCTTGCTAAAATGTTAAAAAAACAAGATTGATCACATGGATTTTGGGCTTGGGGAAGAGAGGAAATGAAACGGAATAAAATGGGGCTGAAACAGGATGAAACGAACTTAAAATGTTGGGCTACCACCAAACGATAGCTACTTACCATACCGCCTACCAATGGACGACAAGGTATATGCCCTTGGATTCGACCATAGCCAGTATAGCAACCTCCTGCCATACAACTTGCTAGGAGCAGTTTCTGTATTTCAGTCAGGTCCTTCTCATATGATATCAAAATTGTCTTTTTTACTAAATTGGAAAGATCATTTTAAGTTTTAAAACTTTCATGTTTATCACTTTTCCCAAATAAGCCCAAAAATATGTCAAAAGTTTAGCTAAAGTTAACCTACCTCGTTCATCTTGTTATTTTTTAGCATACGGAATAGTTTTGGTGTATTAATTATAACTTACTAATATGACATCGGAATCATATTATTTTTAATTCATTAGAATGTAAAACTTTTATGTTGAATACTTTTCCTAGATAAGTTTCCAATTATGTCAAAAATTGAGCAGAAATGACACATTTGTCATGTTCAGCTTTCTTTAACCATACATTGATGTCTACCACATAAACTAACCCTAAAATTGTGAGATGCTGCATTTGTGTCCTAATTCACTTTACGATTTCCATTAATTCCATGCATAATCATTCTAAAATGTCCCCAAGCTTA
>JAYJMB010037764.1:0-33517 GCA_036873735.1 Pouteria campechiana | reverse complement strand
CTAATGTTCCCCCATGTTATTATATTTCCAAAAACTAAACCTATGCATGTCATTCTTTTACCAACTTCCAACACCCATACCCTTACAGTTCTAAGACTCATCTCAACTATCCTTCTACATATCGGGCATACACGCTCTGATACCACTCTGTAATGCCCCGCTTTTCGAGATGCTACACAGGCAAGAACAGGAGGACTCTGGCCAGAGTCTCCCCTGAACTTACCCTCTTAAACCTATATAAGCATTCACAAACACCTACATGTGCCCAAAATTATAGTCGCATTGTAAAGGTAAAGTGTATGGAAATCATCCTCGCATCTAATAAAGTAATGACATGCAAATTAAGATACTTAACACACTTAAATTTATGTTAATTACACCATTGACATACTAAATAAATCACAATTTCTATACATTCCAAAATATACCAACAAGATAAGAAATTCTAATTATAATGGTTTATCCCTCTATTGAGCTCCAACCCCTTGTTGGGCTCTGTCGTCTGGCTTGTCAACTAAAACATCATAACATAAAGTAATTTTGAGTAACTTAGTAAGCAGGCATAAATTTATTCAATAATCAAATCATAGAATGTATATATAAAGATTCATATGCTCACAATGGAACTATTATCATGAATTAAATACAAACAATGACAAAATTCCTCAATACGAATCTACTAAGATGTCCACTATATCTAATCGTCTCTATTCACATTTAAATCCTCTTCCTTCCTAATACATCCCTTTCATTTCTAGTCATTCACTATATTTTTGCTTGTAACCAATTAGTACCATATTCGAGAGGCCATCAACCAACCCAAATGAACACAACTACAACCAAATAGACTCATCCTTCTTACAACTTTGGTGTACTCTGGTCTTTCCTTACGACCCCGGTTACAAATGTCATGAGACTTGAAATATACCACCTTCACTATAACTCAGGAGTCGTAGGTTTTCCATTTACACCTAGTAAGTAATCAGAGGAGTCTCATAAACAATAGGTTGATCAGACCTCTGTGCTAGGAGAGGCAGTATCAAACAAACAAAGCCCTACCAAGGGCAGGATCCCAATAACCAAATAGCCATCCTGATAGGCATCCAAACCCAATTTCAATAAATAATATATGGGAGAATATGAAATTCTTACTCAAATTACTTAATATATTAGGATAGTTCATTAAATCATCAACCCAAGGTGTTTATAATATGAAACCTTATGTCATTCCATGTTTATCATATCATTACAAATTATCTAAACATACCTTCAATTCTCAAGTAGATAGCTGAGTTCAATTTTATACTTAATTAAGACATCAAGTTCAAGTACACATATCTTACTTAATAATTTCTTATGCTACTCTATTGATTATCAAAACATACTTCTCTGTACTTTTTTTATATTTCTAGTGTTCTTCGATAATGTTAAAATAAAACATACCTTTAATTAGCATAAATATTATAAATATACTCAAATTGACAAAATATGCAAAATAGAAAAAATGGTAAAAATTACTATTCAGAGTGAATCGATGCAATGGGAAAACAACACAATACAAAAACATATACTATTCACAGCAAACTCATGTCGAGGCAGAGAAATTTCATGCCACGACATGGAAATGCCTTGCCGCAATATGGAATGCTATATCATGACATGGTCTCTATTGTCTCGTTTTCTTGCACTTTATGAGTTCCATGCCACGATAAGGGAATTCCTTGCCGTGAAATGGACCCTGCGACCCACCTATTTTTCATGAAAACTTACTCTCTTGTCCCTTTCTAGGTGTTCCAATATTTCCCTTGTTTAACTACTTTAATTTCCTCTTAATCCGCTTCATTTAACCTTGATTCTTCTCCATCATTTTACCTATCTTATGTAGCAATCTTGCATATACTATCATTCTACTTACACAATGCATTGCATGCGTAACTTTTGAGAATGTTCAAAATACTCAACATACACTAATTAAAATCCATAATTCTATTTATGTCCTCCATCAATACATAACTCTCCTTGTTTCCAAACTTCCCACTACACAATTTGTATAGTTTATTCATAACAAAAATGTAATACAATAGCTTTACCCAAAATTCACCCACCATATAACTAAACTATGCCAATGAAGCCTGATTGAATATTTAATACAACTTCATAAGAAAGTAACCCTACTTACCTTGTGTTTATCAAACACACATCTCTTTTACTATGATCCTTATATGGCCAAGTCCAAATTCATAATTTAGGACTCCTGCATTCAAAGCATATATTCCTTAATCATTTAAGTGTAGAATATTACATACATTTGTCTTATTCCATAACCTAAATTTGTTTAAGGATTATCCACTTACTTAGCTAAACTTCAATGAAAAGATGATAATTGTGTCACTAACAAGGATCAATCATGCTATACTCTTCTTAGTACTATTTCATCAAATAGTTAGAGTGTAGTTTCCAAAATTCAATATGGTTAGTATCCACAAGTTGGGGTTCCTGTCCCAAACTACATATAGGAAGATTTTAATAGGACATACTATAATCCACAATTCAAACATCCATTCTATTACTCAAATTATGTTTTCCTTAAACCCTAGCTTCTCAATTATGAAGATTTACTTTAGAAATCCCAAATTAAGAAATTCTAGCTACTAAAAACTATTAGTGGATAATTGAAATTGCTTACCACTTACTTTACTCCAATTGAAATCCACTGAATGAAGTTGCAAAATGGAACCCCCAATTCTCTATAACTTTCCCTTGTCTTAATTTGCTCCATGCAAAGCCTTTTTCAGTTATGAATTGTGGCAACATATGTGATTTCCAATCTCTTAACTATTTTGTTTCTAAAATCCACCAACTTAGCCATTTTCAATATTTTGAAAGTAAAGAAAGAGGGAGAGAGGGAGCTAGAACATAAGGAGGTTTTTTTGGATAGGGATGGAGCAATTTAAGCTCCTCTTGTTGGGATGCTCCAACATTGTACGCACATAGTGCACATGCTATCCACTTATTTTGTTTCTTGCCCACTTCTAGAATTGAAACTTCCTCTTTCACCTCATAATACTCAACTTATCCATTGTGTCCATCATGATTTTCTATTTATATTACAAATTATATATATATGGTTCCTTTATACACTATAAAATAATTCTTTCCATTTTAGAAATTTCAGGACCGCATAGATAATTTCACATAATTTACAAAATTCTCAAATTTCACTATTTCCAAAATCCTTTCTTAGGGTAAAACATCAATCCTCTTGCCCAATTAAGTTATACAACCTCATTAGGCATAAATTAATCATTTCCCCCATGGTTTTAACACCCAAATCCATCATTTTCCCCAAATTCTATAATTCCCAAAACCCTAGTTAATATAAACACCCAAATTCGGATGGGAAAAATTATCTTACCTTCAATTCCATGCATGGCTTCCTCCCATGAGCAAGATTCCAAGCTCAAAACTCCCATTAGCTCCTTCCAATTCTACAAAATGGGATTTTCTTCCATTCTTCATTGTTTTAGAGGCTAAAACTTGAGATGGGTTTCAAGGTTGATGAATCACATGCTTTGATTCTCTTTCTTTCTAGCTAAAATAGCAAGAAATTAAGTATAAAAAAGGCTAGGATAAGGGCCTGGGGAGTGGGAGAAAAGAACAAAACGAAAAATTAAAAAAACAAAACAAACTTAGCTTAAAAATTTTGTTCATTGTCTCTGGTAGATGACTGTCCGCTGGCACTATATCTGACACCACTGGCTAGATTCGACGCTGTGACGCCAACCCCACTTGCGCCTACCCATGCCTCCTCAATCGACTGCCCTCGCCAGTGCCAATTTCGCTGGCTCGCTTGTATTCTTTTGATTTGTTTTCACCTTTGACAACCCTTCTTTCCTCATTTTTTTTCTTCATTTATTTCACATAAAAATAACATAAAAAATACTATAATATTACCTCAATTAACTTGTAAGCATGTCACATAATCACACACATATGATTTTAATTGGCATAATTTCATGAAATTTTATGCAGTACATATATACTTGAATCATTTCATTTCAAACCAAATTTCTCCATTAATCAACACATAATTACTAAAATTTTAACATCTTGGGTATTACATATACACTCATACACTTGCGAGGAATTATAATTTGACTATCAAGTTTTTGGCGAAGTTGTAGGGGAATTGATCTAAAATTAATTTGATTAATTTATTTACATTTTTTCCTATTCTTTGTTGTATTTATTGTATTTAGGATTTTTAATTGTTTAATTTTCTTTTTTTTTGCTAAGTTGTGATTGTAAGGAAGAAGCATAGATGGCTGAAAACATGGAGAACAGGGTGGCTCAACCAACATTGTAGTTGATGAAGGAGTTTGAATGCCCTGCCATTGGAATGTTACCTTCATGCATTTTTTTAGATATTAATGTCAGGAATTATGAACTGAAACATATACACTTTAATATGCTTTCGTCTTTTCATGGTGTTGCTATAGAACATCCTTTAACTTTGAAGCATGATTTTTATGCAATTATTCAAAATTTTCCTTTGCAAGGACTTACAAAGGATCAATTGCGTGTGAGATGTTTTCCATACACATTGAAGTATGCAGCAAAAACCTAGTTTATGACATTGGCTCCTAGGTCACTTACTACATGTGATGCAGTGTATAATAAATTCATTGGTAAATTCTCTTCCCATGCTAAAACTACAAAAATTGAGAGATAAGATTGCTACTTTTGATTAGATGGAAGGTAAGGGATTCCATGCGGCTTGGGAAAGATTTAAAGTACTACTAACTCAATGTCCATACCATCATATTTCTTTAGAGTTGCTGACTCAATTTGTCTATGATGGACTGACACAACCATGCCAAGCCATGGTTGATAATGCTACAAGAGGAGCTATGGGAGAGAAGACCCCGAAGGAAACTTATGGCCTATATGAGATGCTTGGGGTGAACTCACAAAGAACATATTAGAGGTAGGTCTAGAGGAATGTATGACATCAATTCTAATAATGAGCTTTCTATGCATATGTCAAAGCTTGCAAAGTAGATGAATATGATGTGCTCCATGATGTGAACCAGAAGTAACCCATTCTTGCTGAGATATGTCCTAATTGTCATATTTTTGATCACTCATACAATTTTTGTCCTTCCAAGAAGAGTTTTACAGATTTTTTAGGATAAGCCAATGCAATGAACTTCTACAACCAGCAACCCTATAATGATCAATATCCATGTTGGAGAAGTCATCCAAAATTTTCATGGAACTACAATCAATATCAGAATCAAGTTGAAACTTCTTTTCAACCAGTGAAGCTTACTCTTGAAGAAACTATGTGGAGTTATGTTCAAGAAACCCAAACTCAATTACAAAATAATGAAGCAAGATTCCAGAACATGGAGGCATCCATGAAGAAGATAGAGACTCAGTTGGGGCATATTGTAGAGGCTATGCAAAGTCACACATTTAGAAAGCTATCAAGTCAGCCTAAGCAAGTGAAAACAATCACAACATTAAGATGTGCAATGAGTAAATTTTGGCTTTAGATGTCCTCCCACAAGAAAAATATAGTGAGATGATTGAAAATTTTAAGGAAGACTTAACAAAGAAAGAAACCTTAGCAAAAGTGGATCTAAAGTAATTGCCTTATTCTTTAAGGTGTGCATCTATAGGCAATGATTCATTCTTTCTACTGATTATTTCTTCTTCTTTTACAAGTATGAAGGAAGAAACGCTCATACAATTCCAGGGTCATCCAATGAAGTCTAATATTTTCATGGAGATAAAGCTATCCAATGAGAATAATAATTGCTCCAAGATAAATATAGTGGATGGAATCACTAAGGAATTTTTAGGGGAATCCACAAACATAGTTGAAGTAGTATAGGTTGATGGAGATGAATTAGAAGATGTTGAATTAGTTAATTATGTTCATCAATCGAGAGCACCAAAATTCTATACACCACTACCAAGTTTCAAAGAAGTTGATCACAGAAAGGCCAAATTTCAATTCAAAGATGGAAGGCCATAGTTAGGCTGAGATTTTAAATAAAGTGTTTCTTAGAAGGAAACCAAAATCTTTCTGAACTTTCTTTATTTTCTTCCCCTTTATCTTAGTTGTTTGTTTGTTTTCTTAATTTTAGGATAGATTTTTTTAATTTTTTATTATTGTGTATTTTGCTAAAGGAGAAATTCTATCTTCAGAAAGAAAAAAGCAACTATACATTCAGAGGGAGACGTCCATGCTATAGCTTTAAGAGGAACTCAATTAGCTTTCAGATGATGCCAAGTCAGCTCCAAAAGAAGAGGATGAGAATACACTTCATTTAGGGAAGCCCTTAATCTTAAACTTCTTTCATTATTTCAAATTGAGGATAATGTTTAGTTTAAGTTGGGGGGGAGTTTTGTATGGGTCCCTAATTAAATGGTAGCTCAAGAGGGGGGTTGCATTGAGCTTATAAAAATTTTGGCCAATAAGTGAGTATATGTGCTTAAAAAAATACCTTGCAACACATATACACAATATTTTTATATTGGTTTGGCCCTTCTTGGGTTCTTACTACACTTCTTTGAGTTAGTCTAATTTACTGAACTCAGGTTCCATCATAGCACTTGCTGGTCTTACAAGCTTACCAATAACTTATTGGTTTTTCAAGTTCACCAGATTCTCTTACACGTTGGTTTTCAAGCTTACCAACTAACTTACTGGTTTTTCAAAGCTAGCCAGAACCTTCTACAACTAGTTGGTTTCATAGAGCTTACCAACTAACTCTTGGTTTTTCAAAATGGAATATACAATAATAATGTTTCTTATTTGGGCTAACATGTATGAAAGCTAAAGATTAATTAAAAGAACAAAGTAAGCAATGAGATCAGATTCAAAATCCTTTTGAAATTGATGTATATCTGATATTGAAGATTCTGAATGCTTTAGCAGTGACGTAGTAGCTGGAGTTGAATTATGGAAAGTTGTGAATGATCTCTTCTTAATCAACAAAATTATTTTTAGTGAAATTTCTCAGTTGTGTATTAATGTTGTCTTAATCCTCTCTCTATATATAGGATTTGAGAATTTTAGCCATTGCAACCTTTGGCATAAATTTTCAAACTAGTTAGGCAAGATTTGTTAATGACTTTTGCTCATTATCGGGGTTCAGAAATTATGAGTGCATCCTCAGAACTACTGTGCTTCAATTTATACTTAAACAAAATTTCTAAAGTGGTTCTACAGAACTTCTGTGGTAAGTAAAATTTTGGCAATATCTTCTTTAGAATTTCTGTCTGTTGTCTTATTCTTCAATAGTCATCTTTGAATTTTTTGAAGAACTTCTGAGTTACCTTTGATTTACCTATGAAGATTAGACTTTACTTCTGTATGGCTTCATTTAATCATGTTGATTTAACCATGTCTCTAATAATACTTCTGACTTGATTTTGGATGATTTCTACACTGCTTCTATGTAGCGTGACAGATTCTGCATTACTTCTGTATAATGCTATTTTGCTTCTTTGTTACTTTTATCAATCCAAGAATTGTTTTAACATGTTGTGATTAATTTACTTGTCATCTAAGTTGCTTCTATGTGGCCAAAGTTTCTTTTGTCTTAGTTCTGTGTGACCGAACATTTCTATATTGCTTCTTAGTAGTGCCATGGAGTTTTGCCTTGCTTCTGTGTAGCATGATGATGCTTTTGTTTTGCTTTTATGCAATCAGAGAAATATTATGAATATCTAAAGTGTCTTCTGGGTTGATTCTGTATGTCATGACAGTACTTTTGTATTCCTTCTGTGCATCATATCCATGTTCTGTTTGACTTCTATGTAGCATTGAGTTTCTTTGGGCATGCTTCTGTACAACTTGACTTGCCTTCTTTACTTCTATTTTTCTTGTGATGTTCGGTATTGTTGTATTTTGATTCTAAAGAAGTTCTGGGATGCTTCTGATCTGATTCTGAGTTACATCTGGTTACTTCTGAATAATTCTACATAACTTTTGATTAATTTATGATTTCTTTTTAACTTCTAATCGTTTCATGCGAAGCCTCTAAGTGAGTTTTGAATTGCTTCTTGAACAACATATTATTTGAGCATTCCTTTATTATATTCCTTTATCTATTGTAATATTAATACTGTAATACTTTGAAAGTAATTTGTTAGTACCTTAATTCTTTACTCATTTGTTTGCTCATCATCAAAACTAAGTTGTTTAATCTCATTTATCATCAAAATCAAGCTTAGTAAAGGGATTAGACTTAACATTTTGGGATTTACATTCAAATGCATTTAGTTTTTGGGAATTTTTTTTGAGTTTAGGCATAATTTTGATGAGCTTAACTTTTGATGACTTAGCTAAAGAAAATCCAAGAGCAACTGTGCAAACATGATGGAATTGAATAGGATAGATTCTCTCTTGATGATCAGTAACATATGTTGAGTTCTTGATGATAACTGCACATGATTTAGAAGGAAGGATAGATGTTATCTTGTTATTTAATGGTTCTTGTGATAAGTCCTTTTTCATGATTGATGAAAATTTTGTTGAGCACATTTTGTCATGATCATGTGAAGTGTATGTTTATCAGTTAATGATTTTGTAAATTTAGTGACAGATTTAGGTTGACATGAGCATGTTAAAACTTGTTTGATAATCCCTCGAGGAGAAATCCTAGATAACATGTTTACTCAAAAATGTTTAAGCAATATTTGATTGGTTTAACCCTTTTGAGCTAACTTAATACATTCTCTATCACAAGTGTCCCCATTAAGCTTTAATGAAAGAATAGCATGTGCAAAGCAGGCGAAAGACCATCATTCAACTTTTCTTTCTTTAGCCACATTATTCAAATCTTTCAACTTGTAAAAACCATGCTTGACCTATTAAAAGACATATTTTATGCACATGATTATCAGAGAAGTATATGAGTGCAAAATAAGATAAGTTTGGGGGTGTTAAAAAGAAGAATGCTAAAGGTAAAGAAAAAGGACAAAAGAAAAGGAATGAATAAGAAATCATCCTTCAACTGGCGGGATTACATCCTAGTGAACTTGACAAAAAAATAAGTTTGGGGGTATGGTAGTAATAAAGCCAATAATTATAAAAATAAAATAGAGAAAATCCCAAACAAAAAGTTAAGAGAGTGAATATGCAATTCAATTATGATCTCTTACTTTGTGAATCCTTATTTCTTTTCTTTCTTAGCAAAACCTAAGACCCCGTTATAAGCTTAGCAAAGACCTATTGATCCAAGTGGACAGATTTATCTACATTAGTGGTGAGGGATTATGAAAAATGAGCTTATAAAATATTTTATGGAGATCATTAGAATCATTGAATTGCATATTATTGACTAAGAAGCATGCATGTAGCATGAGATTGATACTGCACACACACACATTTATACTTCATAAAAGGATTGATGAAGCATGGGTTCCATGATATTCCTTGGCAAGTGTTTTGTATAAATTCTAAGTTATGTATACATGTATAATTTTTCTAGCATGTTATGGATTGTTTTAGAGAGATTTTTCTAACTGATTCATGAGTTCAAATTATTATTTTGCTTGAGGATGATTAAAAAATAAGTTTGGGGGTATTAGATAAGCTCATAATTTATCATATTTTAATTCCTAAATTCACATATTTTGGATCCTCAATTAACATGATTTTATTGATTTATATCTATATTAAATCAAATATTGCACTCAATGGATTTAATTTATGTTTCAGGTAAGGTGGAATTTAGGCCAATTTGGGCAAAAACATGTTATTTTTGGTAAAGCAATCTTCATGAGGAAATGTACCATTATAGGAGTATAAATCCTAGACATTAATTAAGCATTAATCATGATAGTAGAGTGGGATTATGTGGCTAATTATGAAGTGGATAACTAGTAGACAGATTGCTAGATGCATGGTTGAGATCAATTGCTTGAAGATGAAGTCATTACTTCCACACATTATTCTAAAAGTATTTTTTGAAGTTTAAATATGATATGGATGCAAATCAAATGGTGGTATGTGTGTGTAGCAATTCAATTGAAGAAGGACTTCTATTTTTAGATGACTTCTATTTTTGGATGCTTCACACACAAGAAAAATTACAATATTTTAGCAGTAGTTCAAGTCAGAATTTGGTATAGATATAAGATAATTTGGAAAAGGTTTTCAACATAAAAGTTATATTTCTTAAAATTATCAGACTAAAAAATTAAGGATCAAATAATTCAGAGTTAGTATGAGGAAGTTATAGCCAAAATAATACAACCATCTCCATAGATTTTCTGAACACAATGTGTGTTAATAGGTGTTACTTCAAGGTAGTGTTTGTCACATATGAAGGCTGACTCAGAAAAAGTGTTCAACATGAAAGATATATATCATTATATTATATTCCAAATAAATTATCAATCATATGATTATAACATCATACAAGAAAGTTGTGATGAAAATACTAAAATGACTCCTGATGGACAAACTTTGTATGTAGAAGCATGATATTTTTAGCAATTGAGTATTTATGCGCAAACTAACTTAAGGAATTCATATAGAGGTTCATGAAAATATTAAATTTGGTTATTTAGATGATGTTTAATAGAGAAACAAGGGACTTTGCAAAGGAGAAAGTGGCAACACACATCTTTGGAGTAGAATTCCATAAGGGAGCAAGAGGGAGATTTCAAGTTTTGTAACATGAGTATTTTGAATATTTCTTATTTTTTGCATGAACTAAATTTCTTTCTCAAGGAAAATAATATAGCCCTCAGTGATATTCTTTGTATAGTAGGAATTGTTGATTGATTAATTCAATTTTATCTTGTTTCATTCATTGTGATTATTGTAATCATCTAATTTGTTTAATTACTTGATCACCAATTCTATAAATTAAATTGATTATTTGAGAAAACAAGGTTAAGGTAAATGCCATAGGCTAAATCATATTTTAGAAGCTCTCTTGAATTAATGAGTAGATGGTTAAGGTAGACACCATATACTAAACTATTCTACTTAGTTCACTAAAACTCTTCTTATCTTCATGAGTTTTCAACCTCAATTACACTGCACGCCATAGGTAATTGAAATGGGAGAAAATACTTGATTTAAAACTAAACACCAAATGGTAATAATCATATATATAAGAGAACAAACCCAAGATAATGAATTGAATCCAACATCCCAATAACATTGGATATCATTGAGTTGTGACATTTGAAACCTAGTTTCTTACGACTTGTGAATCTCTTTTATATTACTCATGGCCACTGTTTTCTATTATTTCACCTTATAATTTGATTTGTTTTAGTCTTTATTTCATCTTTAGATTTATAATAGTTGATGGTCAAATTATAATTCATCACAAGTGCATAAGTGTACAGCAGTATAGTATGCAAAGCAAGGGTCAATCCTACAAAGGACTTTCAAACTGATTCAATTATGTCTAGTGATTAAAATTAAGTTGTCATCAATCAACAAGATAAATTAAAGACTAAGTAATTAAAAGAGTAAAGTAAGATAATAGAAAATAATGGCAGTAAGTAGAGTAAAAGAGAATTTTGGTTGTAAGAGTCTAGGGATCTGACTTCACTACTCAATGATTTTCAGTGTTGTTGAGATATTGGTATCAATTCAGCATCTTGGGTTCGTTTTATACACTGTATGATTATTACCATTAGGTGTCCAAGTTTAAATCAAGTATTTTCTCCCATTCCAATTACCTTTGGTATATAGTGCAATTGAGATTGAAAACTCATGAAGATCAGAAGAACTTTAATGAACCAAGTAGAATAGTTTAGCATATGGCTTCTACCTTAACCATCTACTCATTCATTCAAAAGAGCATATTACATGGTTGAGCATATGATGTCTATCATAATCATGAACTCAAAGATAATCAACCTAATTCACATAATTGGCAAGCAGCCAATTAAATAAATTAGATGATTACATTATACATGATGAATGAAATAAGATGATATTGAATTAATAAACCAACAATCTCTATTAATAATGAATATCAAGGAGGGCTACATTATTGCCCAGAAAAAGAAAATTAGTTCATGATAAAAATTGAAAGAAAACTCTCTAAAATACGCATGATTACAAAACTCAAAATCTCCATGCTTCCCTTGCTTCTCTCGCACTCTTTGTGCTGAAATATTTTCCTCCTCTTTCTCTATCCTAGATGTCTTTAAATAACCTAAGCAACAGGGTTTTAGTAGAACTCCTCCATGAATTGCAATTTCTTTATGCACAAAGATCTTCTTCTATGAATAACTCTCTCCTTCCACACGAAAAGATAACTTCCATGCATAAAAATAAGAGGTCAGAAAAGACAAAATTGTTACAAAACTAGTTTCTAATGATGCCTTTTGAAAATTGCAACAACTTATGCATTCTAAAATTCTAAACATTTTAGCAACTTATGCAAAATAATTTGCTTCTAAAGTGTCAGGCGCTAAAAATTTCAAAAATGTAAATTTTCACTATTGTAAAGTTTCAGTAATTTTTTCAGTGCGACATACTATAAAATTAAATTTTTGAGGAATTTAATTATCAAAAAATTATTAAAATAGATGAAATATCCATATTAATGTGAGGATGATGAGAACATATGTTAATTAATAATTAAAAGGTGAAGAAAAATTAAAAATTATTTTTGGAAAGCTGAAAAATTGAGTTGCTAGCAATTTCTAAATAATTAATTTAATCAAATTTAATTAAAAAATAAATGATGAAATTATGGAAATAATCATTGAAAAATTGATTTGGGCATATGATATATCAAATGGATGACTCACATGTGTAAATAATGATAATTTGATGGCATTTTGAAAATTCAAGAAAGTGAATGTGCATGGAAGTGGGTAGAGCATAGATTACCAAAATAAAAAACAATGTAAAAAGTGTGTTTTTGCAATGCCCATCCCATTTCCATCATCTTCATCTCCCTGCCCATGCTAGCCAACATAATCCTTCTTTCACCATCATTCTAATTTTCCATTTTAGGAAATTTTGCTTTAAGTGATCCATAGTAAATGTTGATTCAAGTAATTAGTGGGCTATAGGATGTATTTTCTCTTGAGATCAAGAAGTGGCAGTCACCTAAACATGGTGAAATATTATTGATCAGTGGGATCTACCAAAAGGAATTTGAAGATTAAGGTATGTGCTTAATCTAATTTAAATGGTGATAATGTTTATGAAAGAATATCATGCAAAAGTTGATTTATCTTCAATGAATTTCAAATCCTAATTCAAGGGGGTTTGCTGAAAATTTTAATAGGGAAGTAAGGCTTCATTAGAGGGTGCAAATTGGAGTGTGAGGGCTGTGTAAATTGCACAATTAATTAAGGTAAGCAAGTAGTTGTTTTAAGTTATTTTAATTTCAATTTTATTTCTTTGAATGATTACAATTTGGGCAATTATAATCTGAAATTTTTGTATATGAGTTACATGATTTTAAACATGCATTATCTACCCCATGCAATCATAATTAATGTATTATATTAGTATGAATTAAATTGTATTAAAAATAATAGAATTCAGATGAATAGTGCACTAACAGAATGCCTTACCAGGTACCCCTCCTAAGGTTGATTAAATACCCTGAAAATGAGATGCTAATAGCGTCCCACCATTTCAAAATTTTTCTTTATTTTCAATATTCTTCTTTCGAATTAATTTAAGCTCAAATTTGTACAAATTTTCTATTATATTATTTTTAATTGACATAAAAAGTTTTAGGGGCGAAAGATATGTATAATTCTGTCTAAAATTTTTTCTTTATATTTTCATATTTTAATTTTAAATTGATTAATTTACATTATTTTGACCTAAAATTTGGAGATAATAATTTTCATATTATTAAAAATCTACAAAATTATTTTTAGTTCAATTGGATATTTATAAAATATTGAATAAGAAATTATATTTTAGAAATTATGTATATATATTCTACACCCCCAAGAGTGCTGGTAAATTCTGGTTTTGGTGCTTGATTGGCACAGAGCCTAGTGTGGCTCATATATGCATTTTGTGATGACCGTGGGGCTAACATGTATCCGCCATGTGGTGAGGAGTGGCCTGGTTGGCCAGTGGGGGATTGTGTGGACAACCGGCGCAGCCGAGCGTTGCTATTGGCCCGGATAGCCTGATTACTATGATTAGCCTGAGTAGCTTGTGTAAGCATGTTCATGGATAACTGGCACTCTTGTGAGACAATAAGGGTGGGGTGCCACTAGATGCAGCAGTATGGCTATGTGGGCCTAGTAGGCTTTTAGCCCGGAATGCCAGGATGGACCTGACGCACTGAAGAGTGAAAGGGTAGTGTTCTGGTTTGTATGCCTCTTGGGGAGAAGTGTGTGGATAGTTGAAGAGTGTGTGGATGCTTGTGGAGTGTGTGTATGATGGTGGAGCTTGTACTGGTGTAGGGGGTAGTCATGGATTGGCAGATAAAAAGGGCAGTATGACGTATCGGTATTCAAGCCGGTATTGACCGGTTAATTATGTATACAATATCATTATGAGTATGTGCATGAAATAATTAATGAGATGTTAACATTAAAATCTTAATGAAGTTAGCCATTGACTGACTGTGACATCTTGCATATGGCATGGTATGTTTTACTTGGTTGCATTATTGTTTACTATCGTATTTGCTATTGTTTATTACATTATTTACACTCGTGTTTTTTTGCTTACCTACTTACTGAGTTTTGCCCAGAGTCACCCTTTTATTTAAATTTTTAGTTGACAAGTTAGAGGACTGAGCCCAACAGGGTGTTGGGTCTCGTGACGAGGCTAGGCCATGACACCAGTAGAGGCTTTACTCCTTTTCATGATGTATGATAATGTATATTATTGGATGAATTTTGGATGTATATTAGACATTCATCATTACTTAGTGTGTGCAACATGTCATTTTATGATGTGGGTGTATATGATTTGACAGCTAGGGTACAGTGGACCCTGATCTTGGTCTATGGGTGTTATGGTGATGTATGTTGTGGAGGTAACAGTTATATAGTTTGTGCAGGAAATGGTAAGGCCCGGAGGCATCCGTATTATATTTTCATATTTGAGAATATTTGTTATATAATTATTGTGGTTTAGCATGCTATATATAGGACAACGATGGTAAATCAAGGGAAATTCTTCCATTATTTCCTCTGAATTAACCACTAGTGATGCTCTGGGGAGGAGGGGCGTCACACAAAGATAACTCAAATAATTGTAAGTGTTGATCATTATGGGACCCAATTGCTAAAAATACATTGCTGATTTTTGAAACTATAGTTTTGATAGCAACGTCACATTTAGCATATCTGAAATTTTCATGTTTCACACTTCTATTTTGTCCCAAAACTATTTTCTACATTTTCTAAACTTTCTACATTCTAAACTTTGTCTCAAATAAATCTACGGACAAAGTAGCCTTGCTACAGACGAATCTACTTTGTCTACGACAAAGTTCTGCATTGTCTCTAGTTAGTCTACAAACAAAGTAGCCTTGCTACAGAAGAATCTACTTTGTCTCAGACAAATTTTCTTTGTCTATGGTTAGTGTATAGACAAAGTTCTACTTCCTACAATTCTTCTTAGACAAATCTACTTTGTCTATAGCTTTGTCTCAGACGAATCTCTACTTACTATAGACGAATCTCTGCATACTATAGACTAAGTAGTTCTGGAGAAATTTCAGTGTTTTGATCATACCTTTCTCATATGAACTCAGAATTCTATGATTCTTGATGTATTAGATAGATAATTTTGAGGGTTACAACTTTCATATTGATTACTTTATTTGAATCATCCATCTTATATGTGTCGTGGAGATTGAAAGTGATGCCTTCTATCAGACAAATTAGTAGATGAATGTAAAACTTTAGAGATAGTTGCACTATTTTAGACATAACTTTTTCATATAAACCTAAAATCATGTGATTCTTAATGCGTTAGAAATCTAAGAACAAAGAATTAAACTTTCATGTTGAATACACTTTCCAAATCGGCCTCCATCAATCCCAAAAATTTCTTCAAAGTGACACTTTTTTGTAATCTTCTGTTTCATTTTACAAATTTTTATGTCTGCAACAAAATAAACTTTGTTGAGTACAATATTCACTTAAATGTCAATATAAAACACTGAAAATACATTAAAATATGATCTTAAATATGTGAATTTGGGTACAAAAATATGATATATTATGAACTTATCAAATACCCCCAAACTTAGCTTTTGATCATCCTCGAGCAAAATAACAATCTGAACTCATGAATCAGTCAGGAAAATCTCTCTCAAACAATTAGTAACTTGCTAGAAAAATTACACAAATGCACATATCTCAAAAATTACTCAAGATAATTGCCAAGTAATCTCATGAAAATTATGCTTCATCAATCCTTTCAGGAAGTAAAAATCTGTGTATGTGCAGTGTCAATCTCATCCTATATGCATGTTTTTCAGTCAATAATGTGCAAACCAGTGATTCTCATGATCTTTACAAAACACTCCATAACCTAGCCTTTCATTATCCCTCTCCACTAATGTAGATAACTCTGTTCATTTGGATCAATGGGTCTTTATTAAGTTTGTAATGGGGACTTGGGTTTAGCTAACAAGAAAGGAAATAAGGATTCACAAAGTAAGAGATCATATCTGAATTTTATATGAATGTTCACTCTCTTAAATTGTTGTTTGAGGCTCTATCTATTTTATAGTTTGTATTACTACACAAACCCTTCAACTTATTGTTTGTTGAATTCATGGAGATATGATCCTCCCAATTGAAGTATAAATCTTTACTAATTCTTTTCCTTTATCCCATCTTTCTTTTGGCATTCTTCTTTTAATGACCCCCAAACTTATCTTCTTATGCACTCATTTACCTCTCTATTATCATATATAAATATGTCTTTTAATAGGTCTAACATGATTTTTCAAGCTAAAAGGGGCTAGATGATAAGGCTAAAGAAAGAAAAGTTGAATGATGGTCTTTCATATGATTTGCATATGCCATTCTTTCATTAAAGCTCATTGGGGACACTAGTGATAGTGAATATACTAGTTTAGCTTGAAAGGCTCAAACTGATCAAAGAATACCTAAATTACTTCCAAGTAAACATGTTATTAAGGATTTTGCCTTGAGGGATAATCAAACAATTTCTAACATAATTGTGTCAACCATAATATGTTACTGAATTCATAGCATCATCACTAATCTACACACACTTCACATGATCATAACATAAAGTGCTAAATGAAGTTTCATCATTCATGGAAAAGGACTTATCACAAGAATTAATAAATCACAAATTGACATCTATCCTTCCTTATAAATCATGTCAATGGTAATAAAAAACTCAGCATATGTTATTGATCATTAAGAGAGAATGAATCTATCCTATTCAATTTTAGCATGTTAGCACAATTGCTCTTGGCCTTACTTGGTTAAGTCATTAGAAATTGTAGCTCCATAAAAAAATACAGCTAAATATTGAAAAACTTTTCCAAACTGAATTGACTCCAAATCTAAATTTTTTTCCAAAACTGAAATGAATGTAAATCTCCAAATGCCCCCCAACTTAAACTAAACATTATCCTCAATGTGAAATAATGAAAGAAATTTAATTTCAAGGGCTTCCCTGAATGAAGTGCATCGTCATCCTCTTTTTCTAAGAATTGGCCCTTTGCAAATTTTTGGCAGTTTATCACTTGAAACATCACCTGCAATCCTTTGAAACTTCTATGCACAATCTAAAATTGGAATTCTTCTTTTTGTAACACACACAAACACCAAAAATGAAGAAAATTATAAAGAAAATAAATAAATAACTAAACTAAATGCTAAGAAAACAAGGAAAGTTTAGATGCTTGGGTTGCCTCCTAAGAAGCACATTATTTAACATTTGTTCAAGATGAATTCCTTCATGGATTCTGAAATCCAACAATTTCATTCAAATGCATTGGCAAGTCATCCCTCACATAAAGCGAAAATTTATTTTCTGGTTCAATGCATCTTTTGTGAATGATTTTATCATTCACAAACACCTTGATTGCAATTTTTTTGGAAACAAACACAAATGTGAGTCATAAAGCGAAACTTTCATCTCTAATTCAATGCATCTTTTGTGAATGATTTTATCATGATATTTCTTTTTTTGCTCCTTATAAATATTTGCATTCTCATAAGCTTCATCTCTCAACTCCTCTAGTTCATTCCGTTGAAGCTTTCTCTCTTCAACTGCCTTCTTCAAATCAAAGTTCAATTTCTTTATTGCCCAATATGCTTTATGCTCCAACTCCATAGGTAGATGTCATGCCTTCCCAAAGACAAGTTTGTAAGGACTCATTCCAATTGGGGTCTTGAATGTAGTTCTATAAGCCCAAAGTGCATCATTCAGCTTCATTACCCAATCTTTCCTTGAAGTGTTCACTATCTTCTTCAGAAATGCTTTGATTAGTCTATTGCTTACTTCAACTGGTCCAGATATTTATGGATGATAAGGAGTTGCAACTCGATGAGTAATGTTGTACTTTTTCAACAATGCTGTAAGCACCTTATTGCAAAAATGAGTGCTTCTATCACTGATGATTGCTCTTGGAGTGCCAAACCTAGTAAAAATCTTGTCTTTCAAAAATTTTAGCACAACACTAGCATCATTAGTTCTAGTAGCCATTACCTTTATCCACTTAGACACATAATCAATAGCAAGCAAAGAGTACATGTTCCCATTAGATGGTGGGAATGGCCCCATGAAATCAATGCCCCATACATCAAATAATTCAATCACAAGATTACCTGTGAGTGCCATTTCATCTCTTTTATCAATGTTACCTGTTCTCTGGCACCTATCACACCTTGCACAAAAGGCATAAGCATCCCTGAAAATAGTTGGCTGGTAAAAACCAGATTGAAAAACTTTGACAGTAGTCTTGTTTCATCCAAAATGCCCTCCACAACTGAATGTGTGGTAGTGACTCAAAATGCTCTACTATTCATTCTTAGGTACACAATGTCTAATGATTTGATCTAGATAAATTTTAAATAGAATTGGATCATCTTGAAAGTAATGTTTTGCTATAGATAGCAACCTCTTCCTTCCTTACAAATTTAGAACTGGATTGAAAACTCTCTTAACCAAATGATTAACAATATTAGAATACCAAGGTTCACTTCCCTTTACAGAAAATAATTGCTCATTAGGAAAAATCTCATTTACAAGAATATTCTCTTTGTCTTTCTCCTACTCAAAATCACTCCCCTCTACCAATCTGGATAGATGATCAGCTACAACATTCTCACTTCCTTTCTTGTCCTTGATTACTAGGTCAAATTTTTGAAGCAGTTGGATCCACCTAATCAACCTAGGGTTAGCATCTTTCTTAGTCAGTAGATATTTTAATGCAACATAATCAGAATAGACAATTACCTTAAAATCAATCAAATATGAGCGGAACATTTCCAACACAAACACAATTGTAAGCAAATCTTTTTCAGTGGTAGAATAATTCAATTATGCTTCATTCAAAGTTCTGCTTGCATAATGAATCACATAAAGCAATTTATGTATTCTTTCTCCTAAAACAACACCAATAGCAAAGTTGGATGCCTCACACAACAGCTCAAAAGTAATAGACCAATCAAAAACTAGTAAAAATTGAAACAAAAGTTAGTTTTTCTTTTAAGGTATTGAAAGCAACAAGGCAGTCATCATCAAAACAAAAAGTCACATCTTTAGCTAACAGTTTACAAAGTTGTCTAGAAATTTTTGAAAAGTCCTTTATGAATTGTCTATAGAAACCTAAATGACCAAGAAAACTCCTTACTCTCTTGACTGAAGTGGGGGGAGGCAATTTCATAATTAAATCAATTTTTGCCTTGTCCACTTCAAGGCCTTTACTAGAAACAATATGTCCCAACACAATTCCCTGCTTAACTAGGAAATGGCACTTCTCGCAGCTTAACATCAAGTTCATTTCAACACACCTTTTAAGCACCAATTTGAAGTTATAAAGGCAATCATCGAATGAATCACCAAAGATAGAGATATCATCCATGAATGCCTCAATAAACCTTTCAATCACATCAGAATAAATAAACATCATACACTTTTGAAAGGTCGTAGGGGCATTGCATAAACTAAAAGGCATCCTCTGATTGGCAAAAGTTCTAAATGGGCAGGAGAATCTTGTCTTTTCCTGATCTTCTAGAGCAATGAGAGCTTGATTGTAACCTAAAAAGCCATCTAGAAAATAATAGTGCGCATAACTTGACAATCTTTCAAGCATTTGATTAATGAAAGGGAGAGGAAAATGATCCTTTCTTGTGGCTGCATTGAGTTTTCTATAGTCTATGCACATCCTCCACCCTGTAGTCATTCTCATTGGCACCAACTCATTATTATCATTTTCAACAATAGAAATACTATATTTCTTTGGTACCGCATGAACCGGACTTACCCATTTGCTGTCAAAGATTGGGTAGATAATACCCTCATCTAGCAACTTGATTACTTTTGCTCTAATAGCTTCCTGCATGTGTGGGTTAAGTCTTCTTTGAGCCTCCTTGGAAGGTTTGCAACATCTTCTAATAAAATCTTATGCATGCACATCATGGGGCTAATTCCTTTAATATCTACTAATATCCAGCCTATAACCTCCTTATTCTATCTCAAAACGTTTAATAACTTATTCTCTTCATCAATGGATAGGTCACCAGAAATTATAACTTGAAGTTTATCATCCTTATCAAGAAATACATACTTTAAGTTCTATGGTAGTTGCTTCAATTCCAGTTTTGGTGGTGAGATAATTAGTGGTGCCAATTTGGGATTCAAATTCGTTAGCACTACTTTGTTAGCTTCATCTTCTCTGACTTCCTCTGCACCTTCTAAAGCTCCTTTCAATTCCTTGACTTCTTTATCTTCCTCAACAAATTCAGTAGTTGTAAGTACCAAATCCATTTTATCTTCTATTTTAAATTGTACAAATGTAGATAAGACAAGAGAGTCCAAATCATCAATCTAAAAACAATCATTTTGGTCTGAACGTAAGGCTAAAGAGTTCTAAACAGATAACTCCATAATCTGATCCTTTATAGTCATTTTTATTTCTCCGTTCTGCACATCTATGATTATGTTTGCTATTGCCATGAATGGGCACCCCAGAAGAATGGGCACCTCTCTATCGGAAGTCACTTGCCTCTCCATGTCAAGCACAACAAAATCTGCAAGAACAATAAGTTTATCAATTTGCACCAATTTGTCTTCTACAATGCCTTTAAGATATTTTACTGATCTATTTGCAACTTGTAGAGACATTGTATTAGGTTTCAAATCTCCTAAACCAAGTTGCAAGTAAACAAAATGAGGCATCAAATTTATACTTGCTCCTAAATCCAACATAACCTTTACCTTATTCGTTCCTCCAACAATGATTATGATATTAAAAGTACCTGGATCCTTTAACTTTGGAGGAAGATTTGTCTATAGAATTGCACTAATTGCTTCTGAAACTATCACCTTTTCATGAGGCTCATACTTATCCCTCCTTGAGGTTAGTCCCTTCAAAAATTAGAATAAGCAGGAATGTTCTTAATCATGTCAAGCAAAGGTAAGTTAACATTAACTTTGGACTAGATATCATAAATATTAGAAAATTATTTGTCCAATTTGGTCTGCCTCAATCTTCTTGGAAAAGGCACTAGTAGATCATAAGGTGGTGGTGGCTTGTAGTTGACTAGAGGGTCAACTATTGGAAGCACATCCTTCCTTGAATGCACTTCCTCCTCTACCTTTTTCTTCCCATTAACTGTTCCTGCAGAAGTATTAAATTCATCAAATTCTTCACTAACTTTATTGTTGATTACCTTTCCACTTCTCAATGTTATGATTACCTTTGCTTGCTCTAGCCAACTTGGCAACTTTCCAGGTGTGTGATTTTGCACAGCTTCTACAATTTGTCCCAATTGTGTCTCCATCTTCTTGATAGACACCTCCATATTCTGAAATCTTTTTTCATTATTTTGGAATCTCATTTTATTATTCTGGAACTGAGTCTGAGTTACTTGAATAAAACTTTGCATAGTTTCTTCAAGAGTAGGCTTATTGGGTGGAAAAGAAGTTCCAGCTTGACTCTAATTCTGATTGTTTTTCTATGAAAATTTTGGATGATTTCTCCAACCAGGATTGTAAGTATTTGAATAAGGATCATTTCATAGTCACTAGTTGTAGAAATTCATGCCATTTTCTTGATCAAATCCTTCTAAAAAGCTTTCATTAGAAGGGCAAACATTGGGTGAATGACCTGAAATACCACACATCAAACATACCTCAGCGAGGGAATGTTATTTCAAGTTCCCTATCATAGAACACATAATCTTCATTTATTTGGCAAGCTATAAAACCTGCATAGAAAGTTCAGTGTTAGAATTTACTTCATACATTCCCCTGGACTTTCCTCTAATACTCTTCTATTGGGAATTTGCTCCAATCATCTCATATAGATCATATGTCTCCTTTGGACATCTCTCCCATTACTCAACTTGCAGCATTATCAACCATGGCTTGGCATGGTTGTGTCAGTCCATCATAGAAAAATTTGATTGAGTAATTTAAGAGGATATCTATGTTGAAGGCATTGAATCAATAATGCCTTGAATCTCTCCCATGCCTCATGGAATGCTTCCTCATCCATTTGAGAAAAAGTTGCAATCTTACTTCTCAATTCTGCAGTTTTAGCATGAGAATAAAATCTAACAATGAACTTGTTATATACTACATCCCATGGAGTCAATGATCTAGGAGCCAATGTCATGAACTATGTTTTTGCTCCATCCTTCAAGATTGATTATTAAAATTATAATACCTCACAAGTGCATAAGTGTATAGCAGTACACTGTATGTGAGCAAGAGTTGATCCCATAGAGAATGACAACTAAATTAATTAAATTGAGTTACTAACTAAAACTAACTTTGAAAAGATAAGTTATTGGTTTGAACTAATAAGAATAATAAACTAAGAAGATAATCAGAAATCTAGGGCTATAGAATAATGTAGGATAGATTGCAAGTGGCAAAGGTCTAGGGTTCAGATTTCACCACTTAATGACTCCTCTTGCTATTTGGATATTGGATTCAGTGCTTGCTTGAGTTCATTCTTTCTATGATATGATTATTATTGTTTCGTGTGTAAGTTTAAATCAAGCACTTTCACTCATTCCAATTCCCTATGGTGTATAGCATAATTGAGGTAAAAACCTATTACGATCAAGAATTATGAACCAAGCAGAACTCCACTTAGATGTTCTCCAAGAATTTCCTCAAAAAGAATCCTTAAAAACTTCCAAAAAAGTCTCTCTAAAACAAGGAAAATTGCATAAAAATCATAAAATCACATATTTCAATAAATTATGACTTGCCACTGGCACCGCCAATGCCACCTGCTGTCTAGTGGGTGGTAGAGTTGAACATGGGTCTAGTTTGCTGTCCATCAGGAGATACTTTGACTATTTTGACCATAACTTCCTTGTATAAACTTGGAATTGCTAATGCATTGGTCAGATAACTTAAGTACCTACAACTTTTATGTTGATCACTTGAGTCAAATACTCCTTTAAACAAATTAAAAAATGCATCAAAGTGTTGCCAGTGGTACCAATTTTCTATCCACCCAGAGAGGCATTTACTATTTCTTCCATAACTTTCTCATAAGATCTCTAAACTAGATGATTCTTGAATTTTTAAAATCTAACTTTAATTGGTTCAACTTTGATGTTGACTACTTTTCCTAGATCAGTCTACATTGGTGCCAGAATGGCGTCAAAGTGGTAATAATTCGTAATCAGCTTCCTTTTGATATGATTTGTTACCTGAAAAACCAAATAACTTCATTAAGTGTAATATTTCATCAAATGTAGTTAAGAATCAACAAAATTAGGTCAAATAAAATTAAACAATATATAAATTTTGGCATTAAAATATGATATATTATGAGCTTATCAAAGGTATAAGGAAAACATCTCATGCATAGCTAATCCTCAGTTAAACCTTGCAAAGGAAAAGTCTAAATAGTTGCACAAAATTCATGCATGAATATTAAGGGATCCTCTGTAGCTACACCATGAAAAGAAGGAAGCATGTTAAAGTGTATATACTTCAGCTCGTAATTCCTGACATTATCATTGAAAATAATGCATGAAAGTGAGATCCCAATTGTTGGGCATGCAAACTCTTTTATAAGATGTGGAGCTTGTTAAGCCACTTGGTTCTCCACGTTATCAGCCATCTGAATGTCTTCTTCACTTATGCTATCTGTCTATATTTCCACTTTATCAATATGATCATTCAAGCCCAACAAAATTGGATTCTATGATTGTATTCCTTGCATTCACTGTTTTGCAAAAGAATGAAAGAAAAAATTAAAAATCCAAAATAAAATAAACTACAACAAGAACACAGAAAAATTATAACTAAATTAATCAAATCAAATTTAAGAATAGTTCCTCAGTAATGGCACCAAAAATTTGTTGGTCAAATTATAATTCTTTGCAAGTACACGAGTGTATAACAGTATAGTGTGCAAAGCAAGGGTCATTCCCACAGAGAATTGTCAAACTAATTCAATTATGTCTAGTTACTAAAACTAAGTTATCCTCAATCAACAAGATAAATTAAAGACTAAGTAATTAAAAGTGTAATGTAAGATAAACAAAGGTAATGGAAATAATTATTGTAAAAGATAATTTAGGTTGTAAGAGTCTGAGGATCTAACTTCACCACTCAATGATATTTAGTGTTGTTGAGATGTTAGTATCAATTTCGCATCTTGGTTCATTCTATCCACTATATGATTATTACTATTAGGCGTCTAGGTTTAAATCAAGTATTTTCTTCCATTCCAATTACCTATGATGTGTAGTGTAATTGAGATTGAAAACTCATGAAGATTAGAAGAACTTTAATGAACAAAGTATAATAGTTTAGCATATGGCATCTACCTTAACTATCTACTCATTCATTTACATGAGCACAGTACATGGTTACTTATGATATTTAGTTTAACAATAAATACCAAGGAGGGCTACATCATTGTCCCAAAAAAGGATAATTAGTTCATGATAAATATAGAAAGAAAACTCTCCGAAATATGCATGATTGCAAAACTCAAAATCTCTCTCTATGTTGAATTGTATTCTACTCTTTCTAAATCCCGGACATTTTTAAATAACCCAAGCAGAAGGGTTTTAGTAGAACTCCTCCATGAATTGCAATTCCTTTATGCACAAAGATCTTCTTCTAAGAATAACTTTGCCTTTCCACATGAAAAGATAGCTTCTGTGAGTAAAAATAAGAGTTCCAAAATAGATAAAATTATTATGCAATTAGTTTCCAAAGATGCCTTATAAAAATTGCAACAGCTTACACATTTTGAACTTTTAAAAATTTCAATTACTTATGCGGAAGAATTTGCTTCTAAAGATAACTCAAATAATTATAAGTGCTGAACTTATCTCAATTGTAAATCATGGGAAATTTTCTAATTTCGTTAATTGCATCTTTTGACGGAATGGACTATCTACAACTGTTTGGTGGAGAATCCTACTTGGCCATGTCTCTACGTGGATAAAATTCCAACTTTGCTATTTTGTATCCAGCTATAGCATTCTCACTGTGTAGATTAAAGCAATACCTAGCATATAATGTCTCCTTACCTGTGTGGATAAAAACTATATCTAATAGGCAATGCACAATATGAAGTGTAAAATCCATCCCAACCATGAAGATAAAAGTAGTTTTGTTTTGTTCAATTGCGCGGATGGAAACAATGCTTTATGAAGGATCTGCATCCAACTATGTAGGCAAAGTTTTTTTATTCCTCTTAATTACATGGGTGGTCTGTGCGGTTGGATAGCTGCGATAGCCTTGCTTATGCAAATTATTAAAATCTCAAATCGTCTTAATTTTCACAATTTAAGACTCTCATTGCATGGGTGAGAATAGGTGTTTTGCCTATGCAATTTCTTCAAGTTCTTAACTACGTAGGCCGCTCAAGTTGTGTTTTAGCAATGGCATTTCAATTCAATGCTTTTAGTGTGGCCTTCCAATTATAACAATAATAAAAGAAATTTCATGGGATGCATTCCACATTCCTCCCATGTTCTTGATATCCCAATGGCCTCGTAGAAGCCATCCAATGCAATGCAATTTGTTGAGTCTAACCCCTTTAATTAACTTGATTTTGATGATTAATGTTAAGTAATAGGTAAGTTTTGATGACGAGTAAACATGTGAGTGAGAAACTAGAATACTAACAAGTTACTTTCCAAGTATTGCAAAAACAAATTGATAAAACTAGGAAAGCACCCTAAAGAAATATGTTTAGAGTGACATAAAATGTTAAAGCAACATATTATACATTTGTACATGTCAAATTATAAGATTTAGAGGAAGAAAACAAGTAAATACTTAAAAAAATCAAATTTCTGAACTTTAAAGGAAGTTTTAGAAGCAAGAAGGTTACTCTAAAATCAAATTAAAGGAGTTTGAGTCATTTCAGAAGTATCTAAAAACTTCAAAGGACATTTTAGAGGTTGCATGAAGTCAAAAATGAAGTCTGGAAACTTCAAAGGTAACTTTAGAGGAAACATTAGAAGTTTAAAGAATATTCTAAAATGAAGAACAAGTCTGAAAATATTTTGAGGAACAGTTCAAAGGAAAGACCCAAGCTTCAGAGTTTTGAAAAACCATTTGGAGTCCACTTCATAACAAAATAATTTTCATAGGATCTTTCAAAGGAAAGGCTTAAGCTTCAGAGGTTAGAAAGACTAGCCGTTGGTGATAGTTGAAGATGTCACTTTTCAAAAAACGTTTCAGAGGAAGGAACTCAAACTTAAGAAGTCTGAAAGGCCTTACTGAAATGCATATTACCTACAAAGTAGAGTTTAGAGGCATGAAAGGGAGCTTCAAAGCTCAACAATGGTAACTGACACCACCACTCGACCTTCAAAGTTCTAAAGTTAAACTTTAGAATTCTAAAATTCTTGCTAGAAAGTTATTTTTTTGAGTGGAAAACATGCCATAAAAAACGGTCACAAAATTTTTAGAAATACAATAATGGCTATAACACCTTCTAAAGGATATAAATAGAGATTTAAATCATTGGAAGAAGTTAGTTTAGTGAATCAAAGAAAGCATTTACAAGGATTAAAAGTTTTCTTCCAAGTTTCAACTCCCATTGTGTTGAACTCTGATAAAAAAAGCTTCCATTGTGTTGAACTCTAATAAAAAAATCAATGTCTTCATTGAACTTCAAGGATTTTGAACTTCCTATTTTTATTGCGGTAATGTTTATTCATCTATACTTTACTCCTATACACATTCTTCCTAAATAAGAGGCACACTACTTGTACAAGTTGTTTATTGTTTTATTTCTTCTCTATGCAAGATACTTGCAGTATTGTTTGTTGATTTCAGCAAGTAAGAAACACTTGATGTAAGTGTAAGAGTTTGTTGGTGAGTTCAAGAAAATCAACATGTGTTTATTGATTAATGTTAGTGGAATCTAAGACAATAAGAAAGACTGTCTTAGACAAGTGATGTAGGAACCCTCCTTTGGCCAAATCATTATAAAAGAAACTATATATGGTGCTATGTGATATTTCCATGCAATATAGAAAAAACCAACAATGGTTATAAATATAAACTTGGTCATTGTATGTGCATTTTGAATTATTTTTTGCATATCTAGACAATGACCAATATCTTCTAACATCAAATCAATACAATGTATAACATAGGGTGTCCAATATAAAGAATATCTCTCTTTTAGTGTTCTTTTAGCCTTTTTGTAAGCAGTCCCATTATTAGTAAAATCTATACACCATGATCTGCACCAACCCAATCAATCTTTTTTTCTAATTTTGCTCAATGTAGTGGGATATCCTTTATATATGACGATGCACCTATTGATTTTAGAAATGTTAATATGCCTCCATAATACACCATAATTAATTATGAATTTTTTATTGGGCTTATCCATCCATCACACGTGATGGTTACCCCATATGTGTCTCAATGATTTTTCTGATTATTTATCCAATTGTTTGTCTTTGTTATCTTTCCTTCAAATATTTTTCATAAATTTTTCTTCTTATAAGGGGGTTTTACATTCTCTCCCTCTCTTTAGGGACAACTACAAAGTTCTTAGATGCAACTGTATTTGCTTCATGTGCTAGAATTACACTATAGAAAAAAATTTGGATCCAAAACTTCTAATATGAGAAACATTGTCCCTTCTCTTATTAAACATTTGCTTTAGTTTTTTCTGTACTCTTCCCACTTAACCATATAATTTTGGCTCCACTAATTTCATACTCTTGCTATGTCAAAAATATCCTATAACCTCACCTTTTTATCACCTCCACCAACATCCTTAATAGACCCATGAAATGTTGAATTGTTTCTCTCTAATCTGTTCATTTGCTTTACTTCCCGTTACTCCACTCTAGATGCATGTATAGTTCTCCTCATGTTAGGATCCTTATTTTCCCATTCTCGTCATCATCAACATTTATAAAATATAAAAATTTATATAATTTTTCAGAAATATTTCTCTCATTTTGCATTATTGATTCCCTATAACTTACTCTTGTAAATAAAACTCTCTTCATCATCTTTTTGACTTTGGATGGCACCTAAGGATAATTCTTCACATTTTTATACCCCCTAGCAAAGTGTTCCTTTAATCAAGTAATACTTCCAAACTTCTTCTATTTTACCATAGTAATTACACTATGCTTCATTTTGATACTCTTCCATTAGTTTTCCATACTCCCAAACCAAATCTTGCGGTTTTGTTCTACCACTTTTTCCAAAATCAAATATATTAAACCTAAAATAAAGAGATTGATGAATATCATAACTCCATTAAATTAAAAATATAATCATTTTGCTGTATGAATGTCCCTACTAAGATAAAAAAATTAAATTACTAAAAAATAATTTTGATAAATTATAATAAGTAATTTTAGAAATATGGATATTATATGTTTTTAAATATTTTAAAATTGAGAAATCATTTCACAAGTATTTTATATTCAAGGTACGAAAAATATAGGAAAAAATAATAAAATATTAACTATAAACTTTATTTATGTTAAACAAAGCTATTTTTGGGATAAATTAAATGTTTAAGAACTCTCAAAAAATTTTAAAAACTAAAATTTACATCAATTAAGGCAACTCGGCCTTATAGAAAAAATTCAATATCAATAATACGAGGGAATGCTTAAAGTCATTGAGCACATTATCAATGAAAACAGCTCAAGTCAAACATGGTAGGATCTCATGTCAATCAACATGTAGAAATAGACCAGTTCATCGTTTCCAACCATAGCACACATAACAAGTCATTCCATTCAAATGCAAGTTATTCAAGAGTACATGGATATATCATCTTTTACAATAATCATTCATGTCCACATCATGATTCATAACTCATGATGGAAAGGAAAACAATGAAATATCAACAATAATTTAATCCAACATTTGACCTCTTATAAATTAGGCAAATCAATACATAGACATTCACAATGTCATACCGGCATATCAATCACATCAATACCATCTTGGCATTGCAATCAAGCACAATCATAAGATTCATCAAGCATCACTCACTAGACTCATGCCATCACATGCCATGTCTAGTCAAATCAATCACCCAATCAACTAGGGCTCACATGATCATATTATTTTAAGGAATCCCATGATTCTATCACAAATCAAGTAAACAAACATCCAACATCTGTTTATGAAACTTCACAGTTTCATCAATTCAATTTCACTCAACCATAATAGTCAAACATTCTAATATGGTGCATATATGGGCACTACTATGCTTCTGTTGCGCCACTCTATTCATAGCAAACATATATAACTAATGTAATGTAGAATGAAGTCATATTTGTATTATCACAACACTATCATATTCATTTTCCATTGTATCATCCATACACATATCAATTCACAATCATCATTTACATGTCCTCCTTTCCCTCACTCACGCCTTCATAATACCATTAACATGTCCCTTACCTTCGTCTTTCATCATTCTTGAGCTAGTGTTCTTCCATGTTCTCATGAATTTATATTAGGCATGTCATTCCCTGTCTATTCCACTAACCATTGTCATTAAGAATTGGGCTTATCACTCTTGGTATCAGGTAACCATTTCCAATTTCTAAGGAAGAATTCTGCCAAAAATTCGGCAAAGTTTACCCTAAAATATAAGGATCTACACCTAACATACATTTAATCATCTAACATTGATGTTTTAATAATTATAAAATAATAATATTAACCACAAAACTCACACCCACGCCCATAATTGCTTGTACCTTCCTAAAGTCATACAATTCCAATCATAATAATACATTTGAATCACTATGACATGACATATATTTGATTATACATTATGTAAAATCTTTTAAATACACATACAATTACACAAATACACTATGAGATTATAATCCCAATCAACCATACCATAAAAGATTTCTTCAATCTTCCTCATAAGTTCTAATCCACAGTTGGAATCCTTTACCTGACCTGCCTGCTAAAAATTTAAAATAAAGACACGAGTCTAGGCAACTAAGTAGGCAAAAATAATAACAATCAATCCAAAATTTGCATATTTCATTCCAACCATGAGTATAGCCTTAATAAGTAAATCATATTATGAGGACCAAGTCCTCATGGTTCCAATCCAATACTCTATGCCTTTTAGGCGTATCTGATCATACCCATGCCATTCAGGCACCGTATCATTTCATTGTATCAAATTCCATCACTATATACATTTTCCCATATACAATTGAACAATTAATCAGGGAATGACCCTTATTCCCATGAATCATCACTTCATACATTCACATAGCTACCATAAAATTTTGGAATACTTACTCCATCAATCCATACAATATAAACACAACCATATAAGATATACTATTCAACTCAAATAGGGGATATTGTCTATCCGTTTCATTTGGCCATCCATACACACCAAAGAATTATTGTCATACATAAAAATATGGGATATTCTCCATCCCCAATATTCAAATGTTTATCTCATAAAAGATATGCCAATCAACTTAGGGAATATACTCTATCCCTTCAATTCATAGATACACGATACCTCATACAATGCCATATTCATGAGAGATTTCATGTCCCATAACATCCACATAGTCACATAGTATAAGGATCACAAGGAAATCCATTTAATACATATTAAGAAATATTCACTATATCAAACATTAATGATTTTATAAAATCAAATAAACATCAATCTTTAATGAAACACGGGATATCCAATATCCCCAACCATGCATACATGCTTGGATACAATCAATGGGATAACTACTATCCCATCCAATAATACAATTGATCAGAAAAAAGCCTACTTACCTCACTGGGAAACCATGTTTCATTGTCTTGAGTTCCATGCCTTCTTATTCTATTCATTGGTCCTACATATACAATAGTTTCATTTACTTACAAAAGCACATGCATCCAACTCATGTCAAACCAATGAATTAGGTTTCTGGACTATGAATCAAACCATTAGTAAGTCTAACTACTTTTCACGTGCATACCTGCACTTTAATGTTTGCCACAAGGCTATCTAATTTACATTACTCTTTAAACACTTCTTCATCATGTATTTCATGTATTACATACATAGCATTGATACATCCTTCATAGCCAATTATAGTTTATAGTATGATTAATTAATCACCTCACTTCCCTTATGGAAATATTTCATTGAACATGTGATAAACACTAGTTAAATTGTACTTTTTGCACAAGATATCTCAAGGAACCTTTCTTTCTTATAGCATTCATCTTGCATATAACATGATATACGCTTAAACAAATTTAAAACAATTCTATAAAGCTTTTAATTCAATCAATATATGGTTCACATAGCCCATATAGAAAAACATTTTCAACCCCAATTAGGTCATAACCCAAAATCCAATTTTTCACTCCTAAACAACCCAAACAAGTCCCAAAACATTATAATTCAGGCATTAATCGATTTTCCCCCATGATAATTACACATAAGCTATGAAATTGGAGAAAATTACTATTTATAGATTAGGAAAAACCTTAGTAAAACATAATTCATGATTTCACATGCCTAAATCACTTCCAAATCATGATAATTAACCTATAAATCATTTTCCTTATGATTCACACATCAATTCTACCATTTCCCCAAAATTTCACTATTCACAAAATCCCTAGCAAGCAAAAATCCAAATTTGGTTGGTGAAAAGCATCTTACCTTGAAATCCAAATGTGGCTTCCACCCACAAGTGTGAATCCACCAAGCTCAAGACTCCAAGCAGCTCCCTCTAATTACCAAAAGTCAAATTTTCTTCTATCTCCCACATCCAAATTTCTAAAACTCAAGCTTAAATGCATGTGTGAGTGATTCTCCACCCAAATCATCATGTTTTCTAGCCAACTAGGCAAGAAATTGGGCATAATAGGGTCCAAGGCATGAGGGTTGGGCATGGGGAAGAGGACGGAATGGATGGGGCAAAAAATGGAACGGAATGAAGCTTAAAAAGTTGGATGACTGAGTTTCCTCACCGATCAGCACCGTAATGCCGAATTCTAACATCGTGATGTCCATTTCGCTGGACACCCACCTTGCCTCCATTTCGCCCCAGCGCCAACCCTTCTACCCCCTGTGTGTGATTTTTCTCCATCTTTTCTTTATATTTTCTTCTTCCATGTTTATTCCCTCTCAATTCATGACATATATGCCTAATAAAAGCATATTAAAAATCATAATCATCCCCTCATTTTATTGAAAATCATGTCGTATAATCACTTTGCTTCCACTTGTCTAAACGCTTCTTTTAAACCCCTTAATTTACATAAATTTCATATCTATAAGAAATGCAAAAAACTTTACCTTTATTCAAATCATCATTATGATCAAATAGGAAAACATTTTCCATCATTTTTCACACCCTAGGTGTTATAATTTACAACTTGGGGCATTCACAATCTCCCCCTTTTTGATGATTGACAGAACTCATATATTTTTTAAACATACAACTTTCAATTTTGAAATAAATAACTTTTGAATATTTTTACAACATAAGGAATGTCATTATAGTATTTAGTCAACATTTTCAAGACATGAACATGGTTATAGAAAAACCTAACTTGCAATGGAATTCCAATTTGAGATCTAAAACTATTAAGTTTCCCAAATAGGCTTGACAAATGCCTTGGGACTGTAATTTGCTTCATGTCAAGAATCTAAATTACAAATCATTTATCCATTCCAATCTATATCATGAATCTAAATATCTGTGCATATAAATCTCAGATCAATAAGTTTCATTTTAATATATTGATGAGAATGCAAAATGTCATATTTTATTCTCCTAATACTTCATCTTTTGCACCTAATACTTCATCTTTTGC